>VWZT01004883.1:1266106-1304235 GCA_013397055.1 Pachycephala philippinensis | reverse complement strand
AGCGCCCCCGCACCGCCTCCGGCCATTTCTCCATCGGGCTGCCCCCCGCGCTTCTATTCACCGGCCCGTTCCCGGTGAATCCCCGGCCGGCGGGAGCCATCGGGGCTGTGCTGGGCTTCTCGGCTTGCTGTTTTCTCTGCCCCATGTACATCCAGCCATTCTGTGCCCACGTGGCTCCCCTGCGCCCATACAACAGCCCCTTTTCCACCTATCCTCTCCGTTCCCCTACTGACGCCCTGTTCCCACTCAGACATCCCGTGACTGTCCACCTACCCCCTTCCCCCTCAAGCTGCCCCGTGCCTGTTCCATCAGCCCCTGCCGTTGCACCCCTGTCAGAGGGTTTCCAGTCCCCCTTGCCTCAGGGACAGCATCCCGGTTCTGGTCTACAGCTCAGAACGGAAGGGGGCACAGCAGGTCTGGGGTCAAACCCTGCTGCTGACCCAAAGAAGCTCTGTGGCCTTTTCTGTTCTATTTTTAAGCCCCAGAGGCCAGGAAAGCTGGAACTATGGGAGGTGTGATGAGATGCCAACAGGCAACACGATCCCCCGTGGGCTGCAGGTCCCAGGGAAATAACGGGCTCTGTGTCCGTGCCAGGATTCACGTTTCTGCCCTCCTGGGAGTGTGGGGAGGCTGCTTCAGGGCTTCCCCACCCAAAACTATGTGAGGTCTGTCCCTGTGGCATGAGGATGCCAGTGGTCTGCTCCCAACCCTGTGGGATCTGTCCCCAGGGGATGCAGGACATGCCAGCTGCCTGTCCTCAGCCCTGTTGGGCCATGCAAGTGGCAGTGACTCAGGCGTCAGCAGGAGCTGGGCTCTATCAGGAGCTTCTAGGCATTGGTACCACGGAGTGTGTGACAAAGCTGCTGGAGCAAGGCCTGGAAAATTAGCATGGAGATGCTGCAGCGATAAGCACACAGAAATCCCAGCCCCACCGGGGCGGGTGTGCTGCAGTTCATCACTCAGCGGCACAGCACCTACTCAGCAGCTCCCGAGGGCTGCTGTGGCAGTGTTCAGTGCACTCCTGCTCCTGGCTGGGCAGCAAAGAGCAGGTAACATCCTTAATGTGACAACAGAACGATGCCTGTGCTCTCCCTCTGTCCCCTACGGACCCTCCTGGGCCAAGGGCACCCCTTCCCCACTTCCCCAGGGATGGCTGTGAGATGGGGGCGAAGAGAGCATTTCCTCCCATCCCAGAGCAGAGGCCGCCCCGAGCAGCAGCTGCTGCCAACTCACTGGACAGACAGAATCCTGTTATTGCAAAGACCGTGACCACACGGGGCCTCATGCCTGTCCTTGCAGGAAGGTCCCTTGGGGCCACCTCTCAGACACAAGGCCAGCCTCTGGCACTGGAGCAAAGGGCTCTCCCCCAGGAGCTGTGTGGCTGGGGAGACCAGCCGTTAATTGCTGAGTGCAGTCCTGTTCCTGGTCTGAAGCTATTTCCTCAGAGGCCTTGGGCAGAGTTTACATTCCTGGGATGAGCATCCACTTTCTAGGCAGCGTGGAACAGAGACAGGAGAAGAGAAATAATATTTGGACACCGGTAACCTGTGATCAGAAACATCCTCTTGCATATGGGAGAAACATCGAGCTGGCTGGGGCCACAGTTGCTTGCTTTCCCCTCTGCCATGCTCCTTCCCAGGGGGCCAAATCTGCCCTTCCCCAGCTGCTGGATAGGGCTGGAGGTCGATGCTATAAATGCAGCAGCATGTCCCTCGCACTGCCTCCCACTCGGCTCTGGGGAGCAGAGTTACGCACTTTGGGAACAAGGGACAGAGGAAGCTCAAGGAACCAGCCAGGGACCTAAGGCAAATAGAGACATTTCCTTAAAGAGTAGATGCCTCCCCTGCAGTGAGCCCCATGCAGTGGCTGCTGACCGAGAGCATCACCTCGAATATGCCACTGCCACTGCCACTGTGCCACCTCCCTGCCCTGCTCCCAGAGCTGGGGAAGGAGGCGGGTGGGGAATGATGGTGTGTCCTTGCTGCGGGTGAGCCCTGGCTGTCGGCTGGGGAAGGCCAGCCCTGGCACCCAGCTGCAAGCATGCTGTGGCACAGCCCTGCCAGGGAACAGGGTCACCTCCATGCCTCCTACACCTTCTGGGTGAGGGGCAAGAGCAGGGCCCCTGTCTGCCCATGAGCACAGAAGTAGCCCAGAGCAAGCAGCTGCTCTTCCCTGCAAAACCCCACCCTGCTCATTACAGGCAAGGTCCCTCTAAGTCATCTTTTTAATAAAACAGCCCAATTTCAGCATCAGAGTTCTCTCACAGGAATCTTATCCCCTGCAAAATCCCACCTTTGGCATCTAACATGTAAAGAACCCCACAGAAACTCATCCCTGCATCACTCTTAAGCCAACTGTAGCCAGGACATCTTGTGTCACCCCTGAAGCCCTCAGAGGACACCTCTGAAATCCTCAGGGCATTATTTCTGTTCTGCTGCAATTTAGGATACACGAGTCAGTCTCATCAAAGCTATAGGCTTCTACCAAGTGAAGGGCCAAACTGTCCATGATCCAGTGCCTGGCACAGTCACTCCCTTGTGTTTGACTCCTGTAGGCAAGAATGCCACCAGCATCTCCCTACATCCTGCAGTGTGATGGGACTCCCGAGGTCAAAGCAGCATGAGGATGTGAGGCACTGGGCTCCTCACTGACCTGCCTGTCATCCCAGAGCCCCCATCTCACCCTCGCTGTTTCATTTCATTGCTTTCCCCGGTCCTGTGATCTCTTAGAAGAGAGTCTCCTAAGCTCCACTATCAGTGAGCCAGTCCATGGCTAGCACTGAGATAAACCAGGGCAATCATCTGCAGTTTGTGTCTCCACAGTGAGAATGAGGATGGGAATCGTCTGGCTGGGGCTTCCCCAGCTCCAGCCCCTTGGCACAGGGAACCCAGGCCTCTTTCTCAGGAGACTGCTGCCAACTTCTGAGAAATGCAGGGCTCTCCAGTGCCCTTGCTGGCAAGCACAGCTGCACCACTGACCCCTGAACAGTCAGTGTTGCTCCTCGAGGAAACAGCTTGCAAACAACCTGCCTGGGCACCTGGGCCCTGAAGGACTCCTCAGAGCTGTGCTGCAGCAGCTCCAACTCCGAGATGCCCTGGGCAGCACATCCCTTGTCCCTGGTGGTGAGCTGTGGTGGCGTCAGTGCCTCTCCCAGCCCAGGTGCGCAGGGGGATGTGTTTGCTGAGGGGGAGGCTGACAATAGGGGGAAATGGGCCGGGCCATGCACCCCGATGGTGGTGGCTCACAGCCCCGGCCGCTGCTGCCCGCGGCAGGCGGAAGCGTCCGGCCTTAGTCAGCCCCGGCCGCACGTGGCAGGAACTCTGCTGTTTGTTTTGGTTCCTGGGGAGGGGAGCTCAGCCGCCCTGGGGACCCACAACCAAGACTGCAGGCACCTGACAGTCCAGCCCCGTGCCTGGGGACATCAGGGTCTGGTCCCTATCGGTCACGGGCACTGGGGACTGGCCTAGGTCAGACATGAGTTTTGGAGGGGCATGGGATGAGCACCAGGACTGCCTGAGAGTGCTCCAGGCAGAGGACCCAGGCAAGGGGAATCTGCAGCAAGCCTGGGTACTGCTTTCACACACAAATCCCCCATGGGAGCAGGGACAGTGCTACCAAGAAGGACGTCCCTGAGACTGCCAGACCCAAGCCCTCGGAAGCCACGGCCCTCAGCCAGCCAGTGCTCCAGCAACAGATCAACATTGGCAGACGTAGTGCCACTCAGCTCAGCGCTCGATGGCCAGTGACTGGGCAGCCCCATGCTGCAGGGACTGGCCAGGCCACAGGTATTTGCAGAAAAGCACAGCCCTGGAGCAGGGTGAGGCACTGGAGAGCCACACCACAGCCCCAAGCATACGTGGGTGCCTACAGGTAAGCGTTCTGTCAGCAGCCCCAACAGCAAGCGCAGTTACCGTGCCAAAACAACAGCCCCATGCACACGAGGTGCTGAGAGACCAGAGCAGGAAGCAGAGACATAGCAACCACAGCACAGCTCACCCTGCTCTGTCCAAGTTCCTCTCCTGAAGCCTTGGGTGGGAGCTGTCTTCAAGTCCCAGAAAGCCTGCAGGAATTTCTCTCCAGCAGCAGTAGAGAGCTGTGCTTGGGAAAAACCAAGGCTGAGGCCAGCACGGACTGGTGTAGCAGTGTGCATGACCTTCTGCCACCGGCAGAGATGGAACACCCTGGGCCCGCACTGGCTGGAGGCACAGGGTATGGCAACCGTGGGAGGGGTGAGACTCTCCCAGCAGGAGCAGAGCAGCCCTCTCCTCAGGAAAGAGACAGAGGTTACTTTTCCACCAGAGAACCAAGCATATTCTGCACATTTATCACATTTCATCTACCCTGGGGAAAGGGCAGTGAGCACTGATCAGAAAAGAGAGGCGCACGGGCACAAACTGGCTGCTGCTCTGCTGCTGCTGCCTCTCGCCTCCCAGCTTTCCCAGCCCAGCCGGTCGGTGGGCAGGGGCTGCCAGGCGCTTTTCTCCCCTGCCAAACTGGAACCCGATCCACACCCAGCCCAGAGCTTCTGGCCGCTTATCATGTGGATGCAGTTCTCCTGCTTTTAGTTGTCATAATATTGACACAAAGCAAAATAATAGTGATGGCGAGACTCTGCCTGGCTCTGGAAGGCAAACAGGCAAGGAGACGGGGAGTAGCAGACTCCGCTATTGTGTGGGACAGGGCAGCAGCCAGGGCTGCTTCCAAGCTCTGCTCGTCAGCATCACTCCTGCTGATAAGGGGGGGATGTGGGATGCGGGCGGAGGGGGATATAAGCTCCACAGCACACTCTCCCTGCTGAGGAGAGTGAACGTGTGTATCGGCAGGGCTTCATCCCAGAGGCTTTCCCAGAATGTGGGTGGAGGAGTGGCTCATCTCTCCCTTTCCCTGAAACCTGGCAGCCGCTGAATAGCTGCCGTCGCCCGCAGCAGACAATGAGCAAAGCGAGCCCGGGGCCAGCTGCAGCGCCGGGAGCGCGTGAGCAGAGGAGCTGCGGGGAGCTGGCTGGTGACCAGGAAGCAGCCCAGACTGATGGTGTCACGGACCCCTTGGTGACCACAAAGCGTCCGAGCCACACTTTGTCTCACTCCAAGGGCCTGGCTTCCTGCAGCCACACCAGGTTTGCTCTGGGGCTTCTCTGAAGCCAGCCCGGAGGGATGAGCCCCCAGCAGCACCTCCTCTGTGGCCCAGCCAGCCTGCCATGCACCCTCGAAGTGGTGGCAGGGCCACAGCCAACACCTGCATGGTGCCACTGAGCTTTCTGAGCATTTTTGCCTTTGGTGGCAGTGAAAAAAGCTAATGCCTTTTCAGGGTATGAAGGTCCAGGACACTTTTAGCAGTGCTGAGGACAACAGCTCCCACCCAGCTCTGTATCGTGCTCCCTCATCCCTTGCTAGAGCTTGTTTTCCTACATGACATGCAGTGACTTCCCACACTTCCTTCACCTCTTCCTGACCAGCCTGGCCTTTGAACCAGCTGCCTCCAGCTGCCTGTATCACGAGGGGAGACCTGGGCAACTGCCATAGATGAATGAGCCGACGAGTGAGGCTCCACATCCAGGGCAGGCATTCAGACCCCAGCTTCCCATGCCTCTCCCAGGGGCTGGGAAGAGCAAGAGGCAGCCCAGCCTGGGCTGCTTCCACAACAAGTCCTAGAAAAACCTTCATGCTTCCCAGCCTTGGTCTCTATTTTTAAGGCTCCTAAAAGGAGCGGGGCACGAATTACAAACTTGCTGGGAGGAGAGACGGTCCCTGGGCCGGATTCAGAACCGCCTACTCATTCTCCGTAGGGATTGTGGACTCCATTGGTACCGCAAGGGTCTGGCTATGGGCTTGGCCTGCCTGTGTGTGCTGTGCTGACGTGAGGATGAGACAGCAGCCATTTTCCAGGCAGAGACAAGCACACGTACATGCAGGTGGCCAGGCCAGGAGCTGCACCAACTCATTTGCTAACCTGAGGTACTGAATCCATCCTGTTATTCCCCTTAGCAAGCCCTGCCTGTTTCCCCTTGGCCACCCAGGCAGTTATGGCAGCCAGGCTTTCCTGAGGATCACCAGTTTAGAAGACAGTTGTTACCAGAGTCATCAGCAAAGAGCAGCAGAACACGTGCCCTGGTACCTGCAGCGTCAGACGCGAATTTCAAGCATGCCAAAACTGCCGATGACTCAGACAACGTGTGTGCGTGCGCCTGCAAAGCCACAGAGCTCAGCTTTCCAGCTATTCACGTACCTGCATTTGATCACCAGCTGTTTGTTTGGGCTTTTTGTCTTCTTTCCCTGGAAGCTTGAGTTTTAAACATACATTCCGCACTCAGTTCAGCTCATCATTTCCATCCCCTTCACTTACTAAGTGACCTACTTTCTCCCCTGTAGCAAACAGAAAACACTGCTTTGGTCTCCCTTCAGCAGATTCACTCCTGCCTCTACATCTGAGACTACAAGAGCTTTGGTCTTGACTTGTTTTTGTCTCAGGCCTTTGAGCATGGGTTTTCCAAAGAGCAATCATGTCACACCAAAGATACCTTACTGCATCCTTCCCTTTAGACCCTTTAGCTCCCCCCACACCCATGCACCGTGACCTCCTTAACTTAGTCACTTGTGCTCAGCAAGTGGCTTAGGCACCCAGCAGTAATGCTGTTTCTACCCATATCACCCACACAGTCCTCACAGTCCACGCCGTGCGGACAGCCTGCCCTGCTGCTCCTGCAGGGCCATGGCTCAGCTGGCTCTCCTCTGCTGGCTCCTTTTCTTTGCCTGTGCTGAGCCTGAGCAGCTCACTTTGCTTACCCAACTCTTGCAGATGAGTCCAGTTACTAGAGTTCAGCAAACTGATTCCCCTCCCTGGCATTTCATCCAGCCCACTTATCCGCTGAGAGTTTCTAATCCAAACAGCCTCCCAGCACATGATGTTCCAGTGCTCCCAGGCTCTACCCAGCCTCTGTCCTGCCTCATCCTCCCTCACACAAGCACTTGGGGGATGACATTCAGCCCTCAGGGATGCAGAATTCCCTGGGTGGAGGGAAGCAGTGTCTCCAGCAGTCAGCCCTGATGGTACAGAGCAGGATGCCATCCTGGAGGCTGGCAGCTCTCCAAGGAGGTGAGACAGTTTTCAGCTCCTCTGCAGGCCCATAAAACGTGCTGCCATGCTCAGCTGGCCAGCTTATTCTGTGCTCAGCTCTTTTGTCCACATCACCAGCACTGTCTGCAGTCATGTCAGCCTCCTTGCTTGCTTATGCACCAGCTGGGAAGCTGCAGCCACCAACTCTGCCCCAGGGTACACCCGGGATACACCCAGGAAGGGAAGGAGGGGGGCTGCGCAGGACACAATTGCTTGTGCCTATGGCAACAGAGCAGGGTCCTGGTCCATGGCACCCAGCAGCTGTGGATCACCAGGT
This sequence comes from Pachycephala philippinensis, assembly GCA_013397055.1. Lineage (NCBI taxonomy): Eukaryota > Metazoa > Chordata > Aves > Passeriformes > Pachycephala > Pachycephala philippinensis. The sequence continues at coordinate 1,296,845 of VWZT01004883.1, read as the reverse complement.
GAGACTCCTTCCAGCTGCACAGGGATGCACCTCCCCACCCCACATCGCTTCTGCCGCAGTGCCACAGCCGGCAAGGCAGTGGGATTTTAGCAGAGTACACCAGGGCACCAACATGCATCTTTCCTTCCCCACTTGCTCTACACTCCCTGTGCTGCCTTTGCTGCCACTCTTCCTCCTCAATCCCTCTTTTTCAGTCCTGCTGGGCACTCCTTGTCTAACTCACTGGGTCCTGACAGCAGCTGCTGGCTAATGACAGTTAGATGTCTTGTAGCCATGGTCCCTCTGAGCAGCCTGGGGTTTGCCTTGCAGCTCACCAGAGAGCCACAGGTTTTGGCTCAGCTCAGCTACGTGGAGCTAACAGCTCCCAAAATCCCCATTCAGAGGCTTTCATTCATGAAACACAAGGCAGCAGACCAAGAGCAGAACTCTGTCCCTCAAGGGACACCAGATTGCCAGCTGCCTAAACTAGCTGTGGCAGCAGTGCCCGGCAGAAAGTGCTGTAGGGAAAAGGACGGAAACAGCACAAATGGGAAAAGCTCTGCAGCCTGGCAAAGTGCTGGGAAAAAACTGTCCTGCAATAGTTACTGGGACCAAAGCAGGGAATGTAAACAGCCCAGCATCCACAAGGAGGTCATAACCTCAGAGCCCGGTTTCCCTTCCTCTGCTCCATCCTGCCTAATCTCCAAAAGCTGCTCTGTTTACTAGCAAGATAAGTAAACAAACAAAGGAAAGCTCCAACGCAATGATTTTTATTTTTCTGGCCAATCCACGTCCCAGTCCCTGGGTGCACATGTGGGAGCTGTTTCTGCTCACCAAGGCAGCTGGCACACAGCCCTGCAGGGGCAGCATCAGGCAGCCGACTGGCACAGGCAGCCTCCACAGCCCTGCCTGTAAGTGGCTGTGCAGAGGGGCAAAGGGGGAATGGGGTTTCCCTGAACAAATGCACGCCTTGCTCCAGGGAGCCTCTGATTTACACGCTATGGAAAAAAAAAGTACACCTAAATCTGGGGAGGAGGAGACAAGGCAGCAGAGAACCATGACGTGCCCAGTTGGTACAGTGGGGCCCAGCACAGTGCAGCTAAATAGCTGGGCAAACCCTGACAGCCTCTACCGACTTTCTCCAGGGGCAAAGGATGGGACAAGCTCATCAAAGAGCGAAACTCTCGACTTCTATCCAGGGCTGCAGCACCCCCCAAGCACATCCAGCCAAACCCAGATGCGTTGCCTTTTGCCAGGCATTGGAGGGATACAGTGAGCTTCCTTCCCCAGGCTGCTGGGCTCTGTGGCTTTCAGGCACACAGGGACACTTGAGGAAGCAGGAGGAAGAGAGAGGTATGGAAGGACGCTCAGTCCCCTGCAGGTTTTGGGCGACAAATTACCTGCATTAAGTCCTCAGAGCACACCAGCTGTTGGTATCTTGCTGGGGACCCAACAGTCCCTGGACAGGAGCTTAAGGTAACCAGATGAAAGCAAAGAAGATGTCATGAACATCCAAGGCCCTACAGGCCTCTGCATGAAACAACCACTGAAAGCTTCCAGCATAAACCTGTTTGCTTTGATTTCCTAATCTGAAACAACAGGACACAGAGCAGAGCGATAGAATAAAGCAGTACCGCAATGAGAATTATTCCATGGCTCCTGCCTGTTCCCTGGACACATTGCTCCAGGAACTAGACACAAAGGAGCTGCATTCCTGCCTTATCCAGGGCCGGTTCTGGCTCTGCCAGCAAGAACAATTGGACTGCCAGGAACTGCGCCTTTCCCAACCCATTTGCTTTGGCTCTTCGCACGCGGCGCACGGCCCGCTCCAAAGCAACCCCGTCCGTGCGCTCTCCGCGGCTCCGCGGCGCCGCCCGCCTCCCGGCGCACGGCAGCGCCTCCCGCCCGCCGCCGGACGCGCCTCTCATCGCCGCCATGCCGGGCGCCGCGGAGCGCGGCTCGGAGCTCTCCGAGCAGATCGAAGCCTTCGCGGCGCGGCTGCGGCGCGGCGGGGAGCGGCCGCGCTCCGAGGACACGGCACGGCAGACGCTGTCGCTGCTGCGGAAGATCGTCGGGCACGGGCGATGGAGCCGGGCCGGTGAGGGCCGGGCGGCGGCGGGCGGACGCAGCGCTTTCCCCGGGGGGGTGCGGCTCCCCCAGCGCCGGGAGCGAGGCGGCGGCGGGGCCCGGCGGCGGGGCGAGTCGCGGGAGGGCGGTTGCACCCCGGTGGCGGCTGTCGGGTGCGGAGGGATCCGCACGGCCGGGGCAGGCCCGATGCGGCGCCGCTGGCGCTGTGGCCCGCCGGAGCTGGGGATTCCCAGTGCTTGTCCTGCCGCGGCGGAGCCCTTCCCAGCCTGCCGTGCTTACGGGCGGCATTACTTGAGGAGCTGCCGTGTTCCAGCCTTGCTCTTCCCTCAGCGGCGTCAGTCCGAGCACGGACCTTTCCAGCAGCTCTTTCAAAGGATAGACCAAATGCACTGATGATGGTCTTCCCTAAGTCTGTGCTATGTCCAAGCTTTTCCAACTGCAAAACCCACCAGTGGAACGGGCTGCTTTGTGAGGGGCTCTCTGCTCGCCCCTTCCTGTTGTTTCTTGGTGCTGTGGTCCTTGTGCTGGAGCAGCTGCTGGCCCTGGGATGTTGAGGGGGGGTGCACTGGTTTGATGCTCACGTGGGCTTGATCTGGGCAGCGATAACCCAGGCCGTCCCCTCTTTCAGGGGAGCTCATGGATCTGATCCGGACAGAGGGCCAGAGGATGACAGCAGCCCAGCCGTCGGAGACAACAGTGGGCAACATGGTGCGAAGAGTATTGAAGGTCATTCGTGAGGAATATGGCAGGTAAAGTGCCCCTCTTGCTCCTTGTATCTCTCTGAAATCCCAGAACCGCCCTTTTAAGTTGCTTCTGTGAAACCTTTTTAGTTTCCATCACGCCCTTTTCCCACCTCTCCTAGAGAGGGACTCAGGGAGTTTAACACCAAAGGAAACCCTGTTGTTTTCACCGTGGGTGATGACATCTTCTCTTTAGAAACCACTTGGTGAATGTGTTGTGGGTGCAGGAGAACCGTCTGTGCCCTGACCTTCAGCTGTTTTCTCTCTCTGTACCCAGGGGGTCCATCCTACTGGAGCCTCGAGCCTGCTCCTTGTCTGTGGACAGCACTGTTTGCACATGACTTAAGAAAGCACTTTCTGGCAGAGATTTGGGTCTTTTTCTGAGGCTGAAGAGCCTGCTTCTCTCCACAGGCTTCACGGGCGCAGTGAGGAAAGTGACCAGCAAGAATCCCTGCACAAACTCCTGACTTCTGGAGGACTGAGTGAAGATTTCAGAACCCCTTACCCCTCCCTCAGAGCTAATGTTATTGAAGCTATTAATGAGATGCTAATTGAGCTAGGTACGGATGGGTCTGAATTGCTCCTGAGTGAAGATTCTTATAGAATGGGACTGATACTTTCCCCTTCTCTAGGTGAAAAGAAAACAATAAGGATCTGGGAGGCTTAATCTGAAGGAAGTAAGGGACTGAAGCCCTGCTGCTCCCAGGACTTAGTTTTAAGTTCTTTTTGGCTTATAGGGAGATGGGTAGATTGTGGAAGGAGCAATATGGAGGGCTATAGGCCTGCACTCTTGGTCTTCGGGGAAGTCTTGAGTCCTCTGAAGAAGAGTGTAAAAAATAGTGCCAAGGTTGGATTTAATCCCTGTGCGCATATAACTGACCCTTGTCACAAATAACTGTGATACAATTTTCTTTTTCTGCGGTACTTGTGACAAATCAGGTATCCAACTCACCTTCTGAGGCCCAAGTTGCTCCGCTATTGAACTACAAAACTGTTGAAGTTTTGTGGGCCTGGTGGTTATCTGGAGTAGCGCTGACACAATCCACTCCCCTCACAATGGAGTTTTCAGTACAGCTATTTCTATATAAAGGGAGGGTATAGCTAGTGAGCATGGGGCATTTAAAGGTCAGCTTCTTGGTCCCACTCCACTGGCAAAAAGAATGGGGAGAAAAGCTGCTTCTGCTCTACCAGTGCTCATAACATTGCTTTAGTGAAAAATTACCTTCTTGGAGGACAGTCCTAGCAGCACAAGTGTTGCTTTTGCTGGCTGCTTTTCCACCCATGTCTTCCTTCTGTTACAGAGGGCACCACTGACAACATTGCTATGCAGGCACTGGAGCACATCCACTCCAATGAGGTGATCATGACCATTGGCTACTCACGCACTGTTGAGGCCTTCCTGAAGGAAGCTGCTCGCAAGCGGAAGTTCCAGGTCATCGTGGCAGAGTGTGCGCCGTTCTGCCAGGTAAGGCCTAGGCTGGCTGTCTTCTCCAGGTACCATGTTGTCCCGCGCATTCTTACTGAAATCTTGTGTCTGGAATCAAGATGAACATTATGGAAATTCCTCTGCAGTTAAGAGATAGGAGACAGCTCGTTATCCTACCCCAGCATCCTTGAGCTGAAGGGCTGTGTTTGGGTTTTGTCGCTTGGTATTTTTGCGGTTCAGACAAGAATTGAGTGCTGATACCTCTACAATTGCACTGCAGGAGCTATGTCACAGGGAACCAATCGGATTCTCCCTCTTTTTAGGGTCATGAAATGGCTGTCCGACTGTCTAAAGAGAATATTGAAACTACTGTCATGAGTGATGCAGCTATTTTTGCTGTCATGTCTCGAGTCAACAAGGTAAGGAAGGCTCCACTGGAGGAGGGAGTTCATGGCAGGTTGGGTGCTTAGGTCTCTCAAATCAGCTGCAAGTCCCAGCAGAGATGGATGTGTTTTTTCACTGAAGACTTAGGATTGTAATAGTCCCTGTTCACTGCTGGGGTGGAGATTTAGTGTGGAACTCCAAGTCAGTATGATGACTGACTGCATCATGATAGGTTTTTCTGGCTTAGTGGCTACACTTACAAGAGAGCCTCAAAGGATTAATCTCAGTTCTCAGAGGAGATGGAACAAAAAGCAGCTTTTCCAAAGGGAAGAAACACCCCTTTGCCTGAAACAGAAGATGACTGATGAAGGGAATCACCAAGGTTTGTCTTTTTCAACAGACCTGTTCTGTAGTTTTATAGAGATGGAAACTTGGCACCCCAAAGTGGGGGGGAAAAAAAAAAGTACTTGTAACATATTAAAATCCAGCCATCAGTTCTTATCTGTGTATTTAAGCTGCTTTACATTATTCTCATTTTACTGCAAGGGAATTTTTGCAGTGAGCAGTCAAGTTACTTGTACAAAGCTTACTTTGTAGTTTTGTAGAACAACAGGAACCACAGCCCAGTTTCTGCTTGGTGTTCCCTGCAATAGAACATACATTCGTCTTCTTAAATTCTCTGTGCTGGCCTCTCCGTGCTGGAGTCATGCTCTTGTTAGAGAGGAACGTCTCAGTGCAGAGCCAGTGCCAGATGAAACAGATCAGGCATTCAGCTGCCCTATAACTCCAGCCTTTGGCTGGCTGGCTGTACTGACACAGTCCTCCTCCAGCTCATCTGTCAGGGTCCGAGCCAGGAAGTGTTCCTTCCCCAGTTTGCTGTGGAACATGCTATCCAATTCTGATTTGCCCTTTTAAGGTCATCATTGGTACAAAGACAATCCTGGCCAATGGCGCCCTGATTGCTGTGAGTGGGACTCACACTCTGGCACTGGCAGCTAAGCACCACTCCACTCCACTCATCGTGTGTGCCCCCATGTTCAAGCTTTCACCACAGGTAAGCACAGCAGCTCTTTAGGACTGCACCTGCAGGGGCTTTTTCTTGTGGGAGCTTGGGGTGGAGAGCACCATCTGTTCCAAGGCAAGGTCAGTAAATGAGCCATCTCCCCCATCCAGTGCTGTTACTTCAGATAGGAGAGCCTCACCCAAATCTGGCACACCTCAGGATCTCCTTGAAGCAGCATCCTCTGCTACATGTGCAAAGCAGTACATTGGGTATAAGGATGTAGACCACTGCCTACACTGATGAGACTGGCATTGCCATACTTATTTTTCCTCAACCATGACAGATTTCAATTTATACCATTAGTGTTGAAAGGTGGAGAATGTAGAATGAGACACTCAGAACTCTTCCTTACACTTAATACTTTTTCAGTATTGTCAGATGAAGTTGCAGACTGAGGAAGTCACTTCTCCAGTTCACACTAGGCTTTTATAAGGGCAGTCATCTCATAGAAGGCTCTACAAGCTTTGAGGAAAACCTTTCAGCTGTAAATGTTAGAGAGGTTCTAGATGCAGGCACTATGTAATTAGTGTAAACAGAGGTAATATCACCTGGCAAGTCATCTTCCTCTGCATTAGTTACTTCCAGTGCCAGGATCTGGTTTCACTGGAATAATGAGGTAGGGTTTTTTCCTGATCTTCCTGTACTCTTTCTCATTTAGTTCCCTAATGAAGAAGATTCATTCCACAAGTTTGTGTCACCACAGGAAGTGCTGCCATTCACAGAAGGTACTGGTTATTCTTTATACATCTAGTCAAGCTGGTTCAGACTATAATTTTTTTTTTATAACTCACATAAAAAATTAAATGTCAGTCTATGTTATAGCCCAAGACAGAAAATCCTTTTTTACTGTCTTTGGCAGAAAAGAGTACTGTGAACCATCCAGTTTTATAACTGTATATTATGTAAAATATAGAAAAAGGATTTCTTTTGAACACTGTCTTTGCAGTTTTGCTTCTGCTCTGAAACAGTCAGTGGTTTATTGCAGGATGGTGATAATGATGCCAGGTAGGTAGCAGCTTCCTGTGGGACAGGGCAGATGGCCAAAACCAAGGGCAGCTTCCGTTCTTTCCTATAACTTCTTGAAACTTTGTTACATGATACAGCCATTGAAACAACAGTATCTCTGCCGTGGGCTTCCCACACAAGCACCATCTTTAGAAAGGCATCAGTGCCCCAAGCCCATTTGCAGTTAGCAAAGTCTCTCAAAGCCCCATTTCTATGTGACAAAGACTTTTGAAATGGAGATAGCAGGCTTGGCACCGGTTTTTAGTTTGGTCTTCTGAGCATTTCTTTAAATAATAACTTTGGCAATATGAGGATTCTTGTATTATATATTGGTAGGGGTTTTTGGCAATTAGTCTACCAGAGGGGATCTGGGGTTTTTAGCAGCAAAAATGACCTGAAACAGAGTTTTGCCATTCATTCAAGATTGCTGTATACCTGTAATTCAATGACATCAATGAAGAAGTTGGAAAGTATTCAGGATGCTCAAGTACTGACCTCAGGGTGGCATGTGCATAGCCAGTTTGTTTAGGGACTCAGGAAGTTGTGCAGGATGCTAAATGTACTTTGAGTTGCTTTGACTGATATTGCTGCTATTCGCTTTACAGGGGAGATCCTGGCAAAGATCAATGTTCACTGCCCAGTGTTTGACTACGTCCCTCCAGAGCTCATTACTCTCTTCATTTCTAACATTGGGGGTAATGCACCTTCCTACATCTACCGCCTCATGAGCGAGCTCTACCATCCAGATGACTACGAACTCTAATACTGTGAAGCATGTCACTAATCAGACTCCTCTCGTCTTTCTCTTTAGAAAGAGACAACAGCTAATTAAAGTGTATGTTGTAAAGACAGGTTGCTGTGGGAGCCAGTGGGGAATTTGCTCAGAAATGTCTTTCCTACCCAAAAGCAAGAGAAGGCAGAGCTCTTGTACAGGTTTTTATCTCTGTGCTGTGTCAGAAACCATGTGGAGCTGCTAACCCACTTTGATTTTGAAATAGCAAGGCATATGTGTAACTCTGGGGCAGCTAAGCTGTTACTTCAAAGTATGCTGCAATAAAGGCTGTTTACAGTGATCTCACTGTTAAGCACATTTTCCATATGCAGTTGTTCTGTTTCTTTAACTAGGTGGAGTTTTACCAGTGTAGTGAGTTGCCTGCACTCACCACATGATGCAGTAGCAGGCTTTACAGTGTGCTTTCACATGTGAATGTGATAGGAGTAGGAATCCATCAAGAGTTGTCTTCAAAATGGATATTTAACTATTTAGTTATTTCTGTGGGGCTATGTGGGGATTTAGAAATCTCTCACTCAAGAACACAAACTGCAAGGAGCTGGAGAAAGCAGCTGGGTGTGTCATTCATTGCCAAGTTAAATGTTTCTTGATTCTAAGTTGGCCTATGTATACACTGAAGCTGGTCCATCCTCATTCCAACCACTGCCATGAGCCCAAGGAGTGAGTTTAGTGTGAACTTTATTAAGAAATACCTTCCAATTTTCAAAGTACTATAAAATACACTAATTAAAACTCCCCTCTCTATTATGCTGTGCTTGCAGAAAAAAAGTGCTTTGCTTTAGTAACTGCAAGTGGCTGCAACTCCTTGCACCCAACAGTCCAGCACTGACACAGGGCCCAGACTTACAGCACAATTCCTTAATGTTGAAGGTGCTTCTGCAGGCTCCAAGGGTGGGCTCCTCCTACCATGTTCTCTTGGCTGGTCTCTGCTTCTTTGGTCAGTAGTTGGAGGAGAGCTTTGGTGACTGCACTGGCTCAGAACTTGGCTCCACACAGGGTATTGTAGTCTAACAACAGGGCTCATGGATCATTTCAGTGCTTCTAGTGGTTGCAGTTTACAGTCTTAACTTTTTTTAATTAGGTTGTTTTTTTTTTTTCCAAATAGCTGCCATGCTCGTGCCATCTTCCTCAGTCTAGTCAAATTAGGTTTAGGCTGGAGGGAGAAAAATTAAGAAGCACAAGTCATAACTGAGTAAATAAGTTTCAATGCTTCCATACTCTTTGCCCTAATACAGTAATTCCCAAGTTCTTTTAATATCTAATTCCAAGTCCCACCTGACTTTCAACAGAATCCAATTTAATAACAATAAAGCACAGTAATAGCAAAATGGAGGAATAATGATTTTGTTTTGAATTTAAATGTAACCTGATGTAAATGTAATTTAAATGTAACCTTGTCTAGTGGAAGGCATTCCTGCTCATGGCAGGAAGGGTTCAAACTGGATGATCTTTAAGGTCCATTCCAACTCAAACCATTCTATGATTTTACAACAGATGTTGCTATTCCTGTGCTTTATCCCCATTTTCTAGCATCTTAACCTTTGGGAAAGTAAGAGTTTGTTTAATTAGCGTCTTTGCCACTAGCACAATTTCAGAATTTCCATGTTTTCCAAGTTTTACTCTTAAAAACTGCAAACACTTTAAATGTATGCTTAACCTTAAGGACACTATTCAAGTCAATGGGACCATTCAAATAATATATGATAAGATCCTTGCTAAAGTGTTTACAGGACAGATGGTTTATGTCCTAAAGTTTCATTTTATTGATAACAATGTGTAAAAAGTCAAGTAATATAAGGCCAGTGGTGATGGTTTCAAACTGTACAATTGTAGTTCTAACACACATACATGATGTGCCTCTGGTAATCCAGAACATGGATTACCAGAGGTGTGTCCCACACAGTACCTGTTTTTCCTGCTGTAAATGGTCTATGTCTGCAAGAGGTAGCATTGAAGGTCTTCCATGAGCACACTGGAAGGGCAGCTTACAAGATGACAAAGCTTCAATAAGCCTGCAGCTCTCCTCCAAAGTCAAATGCTCATTAAACTTAATAGCTCCTGAAAAAGAGATACGCATTCTTGCACCTGCTGCGAAAGAGGATTCCACTTCCCTCTACAGCTGTGGTTTTCAGTGAAAACAAGGCATCTCCCAAAGATTAGCTGAGAGGCTGCAAAGGCAACCCAAAGGCTGCAGTGTGGCAGACTTGGGGCTTAGCTCAATTAAACAGCCTGCTGTATAAGGAGATCAGCTTTCCATGGCTTAAACTTTCACATAGCCCAAGTCTGATGGATGGTAAGATTATTAGGTTTTGGCATTTCAAGTAATGTTGCATGAGGCAAATGGACTTTTTTGCTTTTTTGTGTGTATGTGTTACAGCTGAAGATGCAAACAGTTCACAAATCAAAAATTATTAAAACAAGACAGCGGTTAATAACAGTTTCATAGGCTTTAGTGGTTCTTCATGGCTGCCACTGACAGGTATAATTTCCGAGACCAAGTGCTAGCCCTGCCACTAAGTCCTTTCCCACAAGTGAGCACTTAAAGGCATCCAGAGGAAATTCAAACAGAACATTAGGGAGTTATTTCAGAGGTGTTTGCAAACTTTAGCCTTCACAGATGCACAAGACCATCTGCAATCTGCCTCTCAGCCGTGGGACTTTTTTAGATACAAAAACCCAAAACATATTGACTGCCAATTTTAAATGCATTGACACTCTTGAGAAAACAGATAACTTCTGGTTCATGTTTGCCCTTTCAGTGTGATCTTGTTGATACTGTATATGGCACAGGAACTGCAACAAGAGGCTGGAGCTACTGCAGTCTACTCCAGTAAGGCCTGCTCAATGCCAGGTGCTGGAAAGCAACAGTTCCCTGAGAAGATGTAAATTTTTACCGCTTTCCTTCCAAAAATACTTGAAATGTTGCAGGCACACTTAAACTACCACTTGTGATACTTAAAGGAAATTAAAAATTTGGGAAGAGTGGCTAAATGTTCTTTCTTGCACGCTTTCAAGCAGATTCCAGCACCTTCCCCCTTGGTTCATCATAGAGCTGTTATGTGAATGGTTTAGAGTTCACACAGATGAATGCATCTCAGAACTGTATGAATCACATGAAGATTGGAAAGTATGTTAGGCCCATACATTAATAAATTGGGGGAGTATTGCTTATCCCTTGGTGCTGTCCATGAGCATTATCTCCTCATCCCTAAGAAATACACAGCCTTTAACCCTGCGATAGCTGCAAACACATCCAAACACTGCCCCAGGGAAGATGTTGTGTAGAGAGAAAGGTTTGGGGGGGAAAAAAAAAAAAAGAGAAAGAATGAAAGAAAAGTACAGTTCTCCTACCATGACAGGCCTGGGAAGCTAACACCTTCAGAAACGTCAGAGGCAGTGTCCCTCGTGCTCCTCCTCTTGTGGCCTCCACTAGCTAAAAGCAGTAAGGGAACATCATGTTACTTTCCATTTAATACGAGAAAAAAGAACTGTAACACAAAGGAAACTAAAAATGAGGAAAATCTAGGGGATTATCTAGTCCACACTCTCATTTGAAGCTCAACACACACCCTTTGATTCACGCAGTAAGCTTTGGATTGTTATAGTCAACTTCAGAAGTAGACAGCAACTCACCTCAACTTGTTCTTGAATAAGCTCCTAGAAAGAAAAAATGTAATGTCATCAGTTGCTATTTCTCCTTTCTATCCCCCAAACCTACTTTGTTCACATCTGTGTATAATTTTCTGGGTGACTGCCAGAATCAGAAGAAGTGATGCTGTTGGTAGTACACTGACCACAGTGTGAAAGATGTAGGTGGAAGTGCTGACCTCCCACATTTCCGACCTCCAGAATGGGCATAACGGAACTCATACCTCAGACTACCATGAATGCATGTTATCTTTGAAAAGCTGCCCTTCTTCAGATAATAACTAGTTCATGTGGATTTCATTTCTGATGTCCAAAATCCAATAAATTCATAATCAATCCCAAATAGGTGCTACCAGATCTAATTAAAATAAAAAGGACTGCAGAATAGATCTGCCAAAATGATCATGATATCTGGAGGCATCTGCAAAGGATGAGTACTTGTGACCCACAGACCTGAACCCTCCTCCACCACTTCTAGTGCTCTTGGCTCCCAAAACACATCAGGATGGTGAATTTTGAGTGCTTCCCGATTATAGTAAGTTTGGAAAACAAAATTTAATCGAATTAATCATCTTCTCTATTTCTTCTTTTCATATCAAAAGAGATATATGGCAAGACTGGACTGATTCAGAACTCAGCCTAATGTCTGAATATGGTGCTCCAGAAACAATTTTAAAGCAGTTTATGAGCAGTTATGATTGTGGAGAACTGTTTACAGTGGAAACTGCAAGTAATCACTTCAGGAATTTCTCACTCAAACTGCAGAACATCTGGAACAGTGGTTTTTAGAAAGCCCCACTGCCCATGTAGAGATTTCATGGAAACAACTTTAATATTGCTGATACATAAATATTATTTGTTAGGATTTATTCATTTTACTATTCCTTCACTTAATAGTTTTTCTGTTCCTTCAAGCATTTACTGTCTATTCAAGCATCCATGTGCAGTAAACTGTTGAAATATCTTTGCTATATACAGTTTTTCTTAGCTTCTCCCCAAGTCCAAGTCTGAAACAGTCTCCTATCATTTCAGTTATAGTTCTGTGATTTCAGTTTTGGGAATATTTACTACTAGAAGGGATGGCACTCAGGTTTTCCAGGGGACTTCATTGTCTCCCTCATAACAGAGATCCTGTAATACCCTGGGCCATGAACAGAGAACAAGACCCACTATCATAACTTCACCCATATCCACAGCTGACCTCCACAATACTTTTAGTGATAGGTTGTCTTTTCCGTCGTAATTCATTGGCTTCTCTTTCTATAAAACACATTGGCACTTTCCTCACAAGAATCAAGGAGCTGTTTGTTTCAGGAAATGATATTTCAAGACCCAAGTCCTCCAAATTTTTGTAGCAGCATCTGAGGAAAAAAACCCAACAGAAATAAGACATCAACTGCTGTATCTATGACTCCACAACACATGTAAATATTTCTCTAGTCCACATACATGGTTTCCTTATGATACTTCCTGTAACATTTTCCCATCTCCAAATCCATGCCTCATGAGATTCCAAGTAATTTTGCCCTTTCAGCCTACATTCAGACATGTTTTTTCATTCCAATCAACCGTGCATTTTTCATGTTCCACAAACACAAGGTTTAAGAGTTCCTGTATTATGTGGATAGAGGCTTTATTTCTAAATCTATAAATCTGCCTTTTCTGAAGATGCACGAGATGTCTGGTTCAACATACAAACATTCCAAATACTGAAATTACACAGCATTAAGACTACTTTAAGTCTAATCTAAAAGAACTGTGATTTCAATTGACACATATTAGCAAATACTTAAAATGGAAAAAATATTGTAAGAAATTCATGATGGTTTAATGAACTTGATATCCTGTTAAGCAAAGAGAACACAGGGAAGAACAACCTCTAGTTAATTATGACATATGTCAGCCTGTGGATGGAAAAATACACACAAAAATGAGATTTCACAGACACATGAGAACTTATCTTCAAAATGAAAACAACTGTAGCAATACATACTTTATTAATTCAGAGAATATTCACTAAAAACAAAGGTGGTAAAGGTTAGTTCTAGAAAATAAATTCTTTGAACAAAAAAAAAAGCAAATCTAAACTTACTAAAATCAGTCATGAGAATAATACAATTATTAGCCTCCATATGAAGATGGCTTGTGAAATTCTACTCAAAAAAAAGAGACATGTATAGCCTTTAGCAAGCACACAGAAGGACAAAAAGCCCATTGTGAATGAAATGACAAAATCCAAGCAGCTATTGAAGTCAATTGGGCATTTCTTTTTTTTTTTTAATTTATTATTAAGGGAAAAAATAAAGAAGGAAGTTCAAGAGAGTCAACAGAACAATGCATTACTACAATGCTTAGTAGACAAATAACAGAACCAAAGCTGCAGGTGAACCAGAGGTCCAGCTGAATGATTAAACTGCAAGCATAGCTGAAGTGAAAGGTCTTTTAGACAAATTAATTTATTTCATTACACCAAACTTTACCACAGAATACAGTCATAGTCTGACAGTAACAATAACAACAGAATTTAGATTTTCACATTATACTTTTAATTCATAACTTTTTTGTAATGATAGTCTCACAGAGCAATTGCAAAGGGATGAATTGCTAATACAGACTGAAAAATTATAAAGTCACACAATAAAAGTACTAGCAACCCAGCACCAGTAAGCTTCTTGCTGAAAATCACAACTAGCATCCCTCTGTGCTGAATATTCAACCAGTGTCCTTAGAAGAAACACATGCCTTTTTGATTTACTTCCTTACTCGTTTTTGCAGAATATTTGTTATTTACCTGATGAAAAAAAGTAGCTCTCAGAATTTATTAGCTCTTTCAAAAAGCCATTAATGCCCCCTCTTAAAAGTAGCTTAAAAAGGAAATGCAGAAGGCTGTCATGGATAGAGAAGCAACATCTATTATGATTTAGAGACTACGGAAGCAAGGTATGCTGGCAGATGGTCCGCGTTGAACACGAGTCCGGATCTGTATCCTCATGATTGTTTATTAATGATGTGGAAAAGAAGAGGCATGGTCAAGCAGGCGAATTTGTAGAAAGCACAAAATTATTCAGGTCAGCTGAGACTGGAGACAAAGTTGAACTCCATCAGAATTTAAAACAAGTAGAAAAATGATGACTGAAATCAGTAGGATGAATGAAAAATGGGCAGAAAAATTGAATTACTGCTCCTAAAGACAAATAAATACAAGTTATCAGGAGTAATTTAATCTGTTTCTACTTTTGGCTGGCTTCTACATAAATAGCCCAAATTCAAAAAATATCCACCACTACTCTGTGTTTCTTTGTCATGACCATCAACAGACAAGCAGCTCCTACAAGCAGCAGTAGCCAAAAAAGCAGACAAAATATCAGGTGTGGATATAATAAACAGAAAACATGGGCACAGCTGCAAAGCTACTGTACAAATCAATGGGATTCTCTCACTTGGTATATTGTACTCAATTTTAGCCATCCATTCTCCAAAATAGGTCTATCAGAAATGGAAGACATTTACAGATGAGTGCAAAAATAAATCAAAGTTGAACAAGAGGCATTACAAATATTGTGACGTTAGCAAGAACATCATTGAGAGGTGGGAACAAAGGCATCCAAATATTACTGAACTGTGAACAACACTAAGCAAGTGTATCTCTGTAATAGGCAACAATCTTAATAAGGACTGAATCAGCAGCTGTTGAGCTTGCCACAGGAATCACAAAGAAAAAAAAGAACAGTAATGAGGTAGTACAGACAGAACTTCATCTGAAAATTCAGAACAATGCACTGAAAAAACCTCAGAAATGCATGTGGCAGGTGACAGGGATTTGGGGGAGAAGAAAGTTTAATTAGTGTCCAATAGGTCCGCAATAGTCCAACAATAAATCTGTATCTAAACTCTTGAAGTACAAAAGTTAAATATCCTAATTGTAGCTAGGCCACCATTCTGAAACATTTGGGAAACAGTGTTCATTAGTTACTCTTGGCAGGCACCTAGGAAAAAGGAATGTGTTTTTGAAGGATTCACAATACAGACTTTCCATACCCCATCCTTCTCTTCTCAAAAAGCGCCTGTAAAATCAGTACCTAGATCACACTATGGGCACTCCACTCCTTTGTGCACTCCCAAGTCCTGAGCCCCAGACAGGAGGAACTGTTGGAAACTGCTTTGGCAGTCTTCTGGCCCACACATGAAGGTTTACTTTCCCAGGGAAATCAGAGCACATCGCAAAGGCACAGAAATGGCACAGCCCAGGATTTTGTCTTGAGATGTTGTAACAACGTGCCTAAGAAGCATATCTATTTCCCTCAGCACAGACAGAGCCAATTGGGCTCAGCTCAGGAAAGAATTGACAGCTTTTCTCCTGAGTTTCACGGTAACCCAGCAATATATAGAGATCTTCCTGGTCACCAGAGCCATCCCCAAAAATTGAGAGCTATTTGTCATTACTAACCGTAGAAATCTTCTTTGCTCTTCTGTAACTTCAATCTCCAAAGGGGGAGAGATGGAGGATGACAGTATTTTCTTCTTGCCACATGCTGCAGCTTCCTTCTCATAGGAATCTGTGAATGAAACATTTAGAAGTATCCCTCTTAAAATATTTACGGAGACATTACCCTTAATGACCCTCTGGTTTGGCATGTAATCCCCTGCTTGGATTAAAAAGTGACCACAGAATGCCTTCTCTTAAAACTCGTGGAGGACTG
Source organism: Pachycephala philippinensis (assembly GCA_013397055.1). Lineage (NCBI taxonomy): Eukaryota > Metazoa > Chordata > Aves > Passeriformes > Pachycephala > Pachycephala philippinensis. Next base: position 1,281,019 of record VWZT01004883.1, on the reverse strand, counting down.
GGAATGTCACAAACCAGACATCCAGTCTCTGGGGAAGGGCTGGTTAATGCCATTTTGTTTTTTCCCACCGGTTCCAAAAAAGAGTCACCCTAAATAGCAAAAAAACCTACTGATATATTTGGTTCAACTCAGAGAGAACAATTTTTCCACAGAAAAGTCAGATATAAATGGAGTTAAAATACTATTCATTAAGGATTTCTCCCTTCAGTCTTTACCTTTTTTCAGTACCTGACCAAAAGGAGCAGAGCTCCTGGAACACTCTGCAGGAACTGCGCACTGTTTGTTGATGTAAGAGAAGGTCAATGATTTTTAAGTACTTGATGGATGGCTATTGTGCTTTTTAACACTGAAACCAATGACTAATGAGCTTACACAGAAGACTATTATCCCCTTGCAAACAGTCAGACTGTGGAAATTCTAGGCTTTAAGCACAGTATTCAGCTAAAAAGGAACCAAATGCACTATGCTCTTTACTCGGCATCCATGTCCTATTCTTCACAGTATAACCACACAAACTTACTGATGTTGTTCTATTTCCTCTTCATTGTTTTTCCTATCAGTCTTCCTGCTCTTTCATTATGTCAAGACTATTTTAGTTCAATAGTTTTGTGGGTAGGGAGTATATCTTTTATTTTTGGAAAGGCTGTAAGAATTTTCAGCTGCCAATATTATGACTGCTACAGATACTGAATGTCTGCGCTCTTCTAGGGATCGGGATAAAGATGACAAACAAATATCCTATTTGTTCTGTACATCCCAGATAGCTCATTTGTACTTTTCTGTGCACTGATTATCTCTGTTTCTTAGACCACTTGAATCCTCACCTGCAATCAGCTGCTCCAAGCGGATCCGTTCATGAGCTGCATGTTGGTCCACCAAAATCAAGAGGTTTCCATCTAAAAAATGTACCATAACAGATGAGAAATAGGCGACTTTGTACCAGACAACTGCATGGGTCAGGAAGAATAACCACTTCCCAGAGGCCACATTTAGAAGATAAGTATCAGCCTGTTTCACAGAAACAAAGTGAGGAGGAGGTTGTGTTGGCAGAACATAAAGTTACTACAAAACAGAAATTCAGTGGTCCAAAATGGTGGTTAAATTAGGTAATTAAATTGAGTCAGAAACTCTTGTCTATTGACATCTTCATCTAACTTCAGAATGAGAGCTGAGGTCACCGATAAAGTGTTCTGTTTGGCACAGTCTTTTAAAATGTTACAAAAACTACTGATTTTCAATGTTTTTATCGTACAGCTTCAGAGAGATTCAACAATGAATATGTCCAGACACTGTGAACAGAGCCTGAAAGATATTAGCAATTTGAGTACAATCTATTTTTATAACATTAATCTGAAGGCAGCAGGAACACTCAACAATGTCCAAAATAAAGATCAAGAAGATCCAAGAAATTTCAAGCAAAGACTAAGATTTTCCTCTACTAACAATATCATCTCAAGGCAAGAAGAGATTACAAATAGGACAGTGCTCCCTCTGCAGTCCACTTGACAGCCACCTCAACTTCATGCTCTTAACCAGTCTTACCTGCCTTTTTATCCATTCCATTCCTGGTGTTAATTAAACAAGCGATAAATTTATTGTCCACTTGCTGAAGAACCTGTAAGATACTCAGAAAACTCATTACAGAGCAGTAAAATTATTTTTAAAATGAAGGCAAACAAAAGAAACAACAATCAAAATGGATCAAGACCAACAAATAGTAGGACAACTAGAGGAGTGGAAGCCACATCTTTCCTAACCCAAAAAGCCTAGCAAAACTAGACTGAGAAGCTATAGAATTATTCTTTATAAATACAGTGGGGAGCTAAATATGGAAAAGGCAGAAATTATTTAAGCTAAAAGATAATACTGGAAGAAGGTAAAATGACCATTAAGTGGTCATGAAACAGTTTAGTCTGGATCTAAGAGAAAGTTTCAAAATATTAAAAAAAAACTTTGGATAAACTTTTTCAAAGATAGTCATAAGGGCATGAGCACTAATTGTTCTAAGGTGAATTAAATGGTCACATAGAAACCTCCGTGAGTTGGGAATGAAAGCTGTGCACAGTGATGCTGAGTAATTGATTTGTTGATATCAACAAAAGAGAATGTAAACAACATTTTTTTAACCTGCTAATCAACTGCAGAATACAGGAAGCAATTTTTCCCTTCATTTTTTGATGTAGAATTTGCCTCTATGACTTGATTCCACCTTCCCCTCAGGCATCAAAAATCAACCAAAGCAACAGGCAATTATGAGATGGGTGCACAATGCTTTCAGTATCTTATTGTTAGATTTCAAATAGGGTGTTATGGAGGAATTTCTCCCAATGTCACATAGATAGAGCTCACCCTGAATTCTCAGTTCCACAACATGTACATTGTTCACCTGGTAAGAAAAATTAATGGATGACTCTATTTCTTTGCAGGGATGCAAGACTAATGATTCTTTTTACTCTTTTCCTGTTGCATGATGCACCATTTTGTGCTTTTAATCTTTTGTAGAGAGATTCTCAAAATTGCTATAGGGTACTGAAGGCAGTATTTAGCTTTTTCAGAAATATGAAGTAGTTATTTCCTCTAGTTTTGCCTTCTTAAAAACATAGAAACGAAAATATTACACAGGTAAAATTAATCACAGAAACATTCAGTAAGTTTTAAAGAACAGTTCTTATTATGAGTAAACAGACAAATGGTACCTTCCATTTTCCATCTTTCCTCTCTTGTCTTGGTGAAACATAACCTGTTCACTACAGTAACTTTATTTACTCCTGTTATTCATGCACTCACAACATAAGGGAATCATTTGGATCCTTGTCCACCCTGGAGATGAACATTACCATGCCTCACACAGTCAGAACCTGCAATCTCAGAGTCAGCAATGTGACTGCATAAGAACAGTGCTAGCTGGACCTGGAAGCCTTTTGTCACTGGGATGCAAGAGAGGGAGAGAATCCACTCTGGCATTTCTACTCAGGCAAACTATCAAATATGTAGACATATTTACATTAGCTTTTAAGCTAACATTCAAAACATTTGATTAAAAAAGCACTCCAACAGTAAAACTCTACGTTATTATGACATTTTAAAAATCACTTTTAAGGACAGACAAAAATCTCAGGGTGAAATTTCAAGTTTTTTCATTAAATCTGGGATTTTCTTTTTAAATCACTCTGCTAAGGAATTAAATTTCTAAAGTAAATAAAAATGGAAGATACAGTTCACAGATTTAAGAGAAATATGAACTAAGCAAATGACTACAACAAATATAAAAACTGTACTTTGAACTAACATTTACTTAATAATGTTTCTAAGTAGCAGTAACAGGGCTCTCTCTTGATTTTGATTTAACCATACTAGTCGAGTAATTTTAGAGTCACTTGCAGATAGCTGATTAACCATGAGATGATACTAAGATGTGACATGACACACATCTGCTGGTATCACACATGACCAAGAATTCTGTTAGTGCTCGTGAAAGTTAGGAATATGAACTGTTTTCCTGGATATCTCTTTCCTACCAGGTAGAAACATCAGCAAATCCCATCTTCTGAGTGGGAATTTGGGGGTGGAAAACTAGTAATAAATTGTATTGTACCTGCATTGAATGAACCATGTCTTTGGTGAAACGATAAGGATACAAGATATTGTGAATTTTCACAGCCAGACTGTCAGCCTGACCACTGGTCACATCAACTGCAATCTGTAAAAACAGGATGCTAGATCAAGGAAAGCCCAACGATATGGCAAAAAAACCCCCGAACACACAGAACGAATACTCCAAACAAACCAGCTTTAATAAAAACTGGAAATAACTCTGCATTTCACAAACCAAGCTTTCTACACAAGAATAACACCAACTAAAAAAAAAACATCTGGAAATCCCTCTGCTTCTATCCTTCTATCCTCATGTATTTTTCCCATCTGGCTATTACCTGCTAATTTCAATGCATCCAGCTGATTCCAAGTACCTATCAAAAGCTGAAGTTAATTATCAGCCTACGTGAGCTCTCAGGGGATCGCATTACAGAGGATGTATTACCCCGGAATGAGTCAGAGCACACGTCACCGCAAGGACTGAACAGAACTGTTCCCTTCCAGAAACTCACCAGCAGGTGGTTTGCAGCTCCATGCCTATTGTTTGCAGGTGGAAATGGTTACATACGTATGTTTACACATACACAACATGAGGATTAAAGATAATGCTACCTCATGACAGCAAAGGAAGTTTTTCTAAAAGCTCCAACATTGTTTTCCTCTCACATGCTGTAATCCTGCCAGGCTATAAAAACAGCTATGGTAAAATACACTTTCAAGACCTGTTCAAACCTGGGTTATTTTATCACTGTCCACAAAGCAGACAGACACTATATTACAATTTTGCCATTCGATAACTTTTAGTTTTAAGATGACTACCTCTGTAGAGGGAAAGATACTTTACAATGTTTTGGTTATGAAACTACATAAGATGAAAGATTAGCCTGATACCCGTTTCTCTTTGACTAAATCTGCAATAATGACTTGCATCTAAACAGTATATAAAAACCAAAACTGCCAGGTCTATAGTGTAATATCTCTCTGGATAACTTATATGCAACAATCATTATATTTGCAATTTTGGACCCAATGTCAGAAAATAACAAAAATCTAAAATTATTCCTATTTCAGCATGAGATGCAAGGTAATACTTACCTCTGGGCAGGGAATAAAAACAGGATTATCCCATTCCAAAAGCAATGACTGGAGAGACTCCCCTTCAGCATCTAGGAATGAACACACAGATTATACAGGGACTATGACCATCTGTCAATAAAAGGTTCACTGGGTACCTCTACCTCACACAAGTATTATTTCTTTTTTTTCCTTCATAAAAAGGGGAGAGTGTACAAATAAATAATGGAACACGGCACTAGGCTTCTGTACTGTCTGCTTTAACTAGGAAGGGCAATGTGCATCTTTCTGACCCCTAAAAATGCTGCAGCACAATTCAATAGGCCTGGAAAAGGGGTGGAGGGATGGTAGGGAAAGAAAGACCTGTTTAGCTACCCACTCCCTCTGGACAAAGTTACATTCCAAGAAGATTATTTCATCCTTTCCACTGCAAAAAAAAAAGTGTGAGGATTGAAGTTATTTTTCACATTCCAAGGTTGGAATGAGTACAAAGAAGGGAGTAGGTAATTATTCTTTAAACTCATGACACAATTCAACAAAGAACGGGGTATTTCATCCTGTAAATAAGTATCCCCTAACCTGCCCTCAACCTGAAAAGGTTTTTTCCCAGTTCTAGATCTGAGATGACTCACACAGTCCCATTGTTAACAGACCTTGAGTAATTCTGGGTTCCTGTTGGGACATCTGGGAGAATTCTTTGATTTGTTTTTACCACAGAACACTGTGTCCTGGAAAGCTGGCCCTACCTCTCAGATTCTGGCTTGCCTGAGTCTTCTCTTTTTGAGGTCTAGGAAGGAAGGGAAGCACAATCTCACTTCTAAAGGGATGGCATCTGAACCGAAACCCTAAACAAAAAAATAAATTTACTGCTGCATAATCAGCAGCATGCAAAATTACTAAAAGCTAAACAATTATTATATTCTTAGAAAGAAGCATGTGCATAGCCCTGTAAAATTCTGAGTATCCCACAGATTTTGCAACCTAATATTGCAACACATATGTAAAAAGCTAAGAATTATCAGACATACGTGCCTTGGGAAATGTAAAAATACTACCATGGCTTCTGCAGGACTGTATTTAAAAATTGGCTGCTGCTTTAAACTTGTAATAATTATTTCCAGAATTAGTGCAATCAGAAGTGTTTTCCCCCAAGAAAAAGGACACATATAGCAGTCTATCAGAGATCAAAACCCTGTTGAATTCCCTCTATTAAGGAGTGGCAAAACTGTCCGTCTAGCACCATTCCTATCAATACTTAACACAGTTATCAGGAATTTGTAAAACTGAAAACTACAAGTCAGTGAGCCCACATGAGATAACGGAGTTAGTCCAACAATATGTCAATATGTTCCCACCCATCCAGAAATGATTTAATATTACAAACTTGTATTGTTATCAAGAGTATTAAGAAAACTGGCTCAGATTTCCAGCACATTAGTAAACATTTCACCCTTCCTTTGGTACAATTCAGTCTTCTATTCTTTGTGAAATAATAATGAATTAATAAAGTTCCTTTCCACCAAGAAATTAAGGGTGTGCATTCAGGAAAAGAGGCAGAGTGATAACACCAAAGAAAACCAGCTGTGTGCTGATAAGCTCAGTGTGAAAAGGCTCTATAAAATCTTAGGCCAGTCCATAGACTCCTGACTGTTGGCTCCGTTCCAGTGAGGACTAGTGACCCTGGGGACTGAGAATCCTTTCGAGAATCCAAACTGGCAGCCCAGCACTGGAGAGTAACTCAGCATTCCATTGTCACAAAACCCAGAGGAGAGGACAAAATGGCCTGATGTAGTTCCTGGTAAACTGTGACAAATTGAAGAATGATGCCTAATTCGGACTCTGCCAGAACTTGTATAGCTATTGTCATGAAAAAACATTATCTCTCAAGGCGATAGAGGAATCTATCATCTGTATCAACACAAGTCCAGTATTTTATACATGTAATAGACAAAGAGTCATCTCCCTGTTTTTTCTTGCAGGGAAAATCCTTGTTCAAGAAATACATTGTTCATGAAGTCAGGATTTACTTGCTGCAAGGCTGGTGAGAGTTCAGACTTGGCAGAGATATTACTAATATGATTCTTCTGACAAGTAACATCAGAAAAGGTGCTGAGGATAATAATGTATATACTTTATGCAGGCAAACCCCATACAATTACTATATTTGAGCATCCATTTTCACTTGCCTCAGTTAGATCATTAAGATATACCAGTGTGATGAGAGAGCATAATGTAAGGAACAAAAATTGCAAATATAGCTGGCATAACAACAAAGACCAGGTCGAGCTAGGATAGTAACCTATGCATTGTTCAAAAAGGCATCCAATGGTGAAATGAATTTTGATAAATTTTCCTGCAGCAATTCAATCAGTACCAAGATGCCTGAGTCTAACCTACAAAATCTCTGTTGAGCACGTGGCTTGTGACTGGAAAAGATGACAGACAGCCACTGTTGTCGTGAAAAAGAATATATGGGTTATTCTTACCTACTTACACCTATTGCTGAGCAGTGTAACTTCCCAAGAATTGTGTATGATACTATTCTTAATAAATCATGGGACTATGAAATTCCAAGTGAAGACCATGGGGTTACTGACACTACTCTAAAAAGCAAAATGAAAGCATACAAGTGAAGAAATCATTCTGCTCCTGGGTCTTAACAGCAGACCAAAACACTGCTCAACATTAAGAGATGTGAATGCTGTGTTAGGACACAGTTATGTTTACTCCTATGGCTGAAAGGAACAAACATCCTTTGCTTCAAAAACATACGAAAGAACATGTTTGTTGAACTTTGAAAACCTAAGATCTATAGGATCTAGCCACAGTTCAAACACCTTGTGAAGGTTTGGGAGGTCCAACTCTCAACCCAAGAAACGAATAAAATCAGATGTCTCCCCAAAGAACTGACAGAGTTAAGGAAGACTGGCACCACTGATACAATGGAGAATAACACCAATGCTAAGACTAAGAACAATGCCATGGGAGGTAAAAAGATGCAATACAATATATGTCTTCAAAGCCATACAGGCTACACATCATCTGAAAGCATAAGGGTACATGAGGTATTATGTCCATGAACATGAATGCACTATTCAAACACTTCAGATAGAAGGTCGAATTCCACATCTCACAGCTTTGGCTGGCTACTAAACAGTACTGTGGGCAACAAAACTGGTATACCACAGAAACGAAAATGTTAGTTAAGGAGTGTATATTTGTGCTTGCAAGTAGTTTTACTTAATAAAAACTTACATCAAATTTTCTTCAATAGAACATAATAAATATTAAAAACTATTGGCATCAATTATTATACAAAAAAGGGAATAGCTCAACAACTGAAACACCTACTGCAGCAGTGCTTCTGTGACTGATGACAAAGAAGGAAGTAACAGACAAAAATGGAACAAACCAAAGGCTATGACAATTGATTAGACAAAATTTTTACATGATAACTATCTAGAAAGAAGTCCAAACTACGTTTTCAAAACAAATTATGCGGTAGAAAATAGAGTCTACATGAGGAATGGCTGCATCTTCACTCATAAAATCTGCCTATAGACAGAATGAAGAACAACTTGAAAACACAGATATATCCCTTGAAGGGAAAATTATCAAAAGTAATGAAAAAAGACAGTACTAAACAGACAAACTAGATTAGGAAGATACAGAAACTCAAAACCCAACAGATAGTTCAGTGAAGTCCCATGAACACCACGCCCCTGAAAAACTAATACAATACAGTGTCCTTTCACTAGTGGAAAAGGTCCACCATCAAAACATCAACAATGCTGTACAACATCTATTACAAAGAGAAGAACAGCCTGTTTTTCAAAATCCATGGACGGGAGACTACACATTCTCAATTAAGTTAGATTTTTTATTCATCTTTCAAGGGTTGCTTTAGATTGTGTATGCAGTTTGAAAAAAGATCATTTTAATATAAGGCTCTCTGTAACAACACATTCTTAGAAATATAACCATTTAGGACAAAATGGTAAAAAACACAGTATTTTTTTGGTACACTTACTTCAAAGTATGTTTCTCATTTTATATGTGACAACAATTATATGTAACTGTTATCACAGAGAATGTCAGGATGCCCAATGAAAACTAGCCAGCTATCTGTTAACTGACATGATGCTGACATTTCTTTTTACCATTTTATTAAAAATGATCTTTTAATATCTTTACTGTTAATGTTTTACTGTCTCCATAGTTCCCAACACTTTCCTGTCTTCCATGCAGCTATTACCCATAAGGCAGTGACTATTTCAGTATAAACTCTCAGGTGCTGCCAGCAAGATTATTTCATGCACCTAGCAGAACAGTTTTCCTCATCCCATTTTTACATCCACCACCCCTCTTACCATTCTCTGAAACAACATTCACAGCCATTGTTGTTATATCTTGAATACAGGTAGTTTGAAATCCTTCACTAGGAGGAGTGTTGTAGGTGCTCAGTCCAGTTGCTTTATTGATGTATATTGTCTTACCCGATAAAGCATCAAAATCTTGCAGCCAGACTGAACAGGAATCATTCCTGGGATTGCCTGTGCTTGTGTTGTCGTCAGAGAATTCCAAGTTCCTTTGTGAGGTCTCATGGGGAATCTCAGTATCTTTCATATTTTGTTCTGAGGATTCACCTGATGTACTTTTATCTTTACAGATGATATTAGTAGAATCATTTTTAGCAGGTAACGCTAAAACAGTGCCTGAAGAGACTGTGTACTCTCCTTCTATACTGCTGAGTGGTGATGAGCTGACAGGACTCTTCACAGACTCTGCTATCACACCATCTGATTGTGAGCACGTGGCCCCCTTAGAAATGCTGGACTTACATTCCCTCACCTTTTCCACTGAGGATTTATATGTTTGACAAACATCATACAAAAAATCATTTGAGGATTCAAGAGCAAAAGAATGGTCATCTTTTCTATTTGAGTCTGTTTGGAACTGTTCACCAAGTTGTTCTACTTCTTTGTGATCAGTTTTCATTCTGGACAGTTTGGATGATAATGATCCTGGAGATCTTCTACAACTTGTATTTTTATTACTAACCAGAGAATAATCAGACAATGTCAAAGGACTCTGACAAAGGGCTTGTTTGTCCTGTGACATTTCTCCACTGCAAAATAAAGTCTTTTCCAAGGAACCAAAACGTTGGCTAGTATTATTAGAATCTGTATCTTCTGCAGGTGGAGTTTTACAACTGCTGAAGTTATCATGATTGTCATTCTCATTCTTTGAAAAGTCACAGTTAGTTTCTGAATTAAGAACTGGGAGACCAGATTTACTTTGTTTTGACGTGGGTGTTGGTAGCCTAGATGTGATTCTCCCATAATACCTCCTGAACTTTTCTAATGATCCCAGCTGTGTGGACAAGCTCAGTTTCTTAGACGCCTGAGGTCTTGGCACAGTTATCTGTTTTCTAGTGTTTTTGATAACAATTTTCTTGCGAGGAATACCTGAAGAAGATGCCAGAGGCAATTCCATATCATTCGATGTTTCATAAAGTCTTTTATTGGTAGCAGTAGGCAGAGCTATCTTCTCCCTCACCTGATGTGACAACGGTTTGTTCTCATTACCATCAATCATGCATACTTCTCTGGTTAAAGAAGCTGTATATTCTTTATTTGTATTACTGGAAATACCCTTAGCATTTGAAGACTGAATCACAACATTCACTTTGTGGCTAAAAATATCCTTGGCACTGACAGGGCCAGGCCTACACCGTGTGTTTAACGCAAGACTTGTTTCTGTTTGTTCACAGTCACATGGGGGCTCATTTTGCGTAACACTTCTTACAAGGCCTGTAAGGCACAACTTTAATGGCATTGAACTAACAGCCCCTCTTCTGGCATCATCTATCACTTCAGCTGTTTCCCTGTTTCTTCTTGCATTACACAGTCTTATTAATGAACTTCCAGAGACAGTTTCAGGTCCCACTGCTGTTTCAGTAGGGTCTTCTCTCTCAAGCAGTGACTGAATAACATCCTTATTTAAGACACGGACCTTCCTGCTTTCCTGTGTTACTTGGCCTTGCTGTCTGCCCACATCTTTTACATTATTCTCTGCACAATCCCCTAGGTCATCGCAACCATCTATTTTTCTTATTTCTGATCTGGCCCCTCCACTGAAAGAGGAAAGAAGATGTTCTGAAGGTTTCAGATGAGTATCAGATACTTTTTGGGAACTGTTAGTGTATTTTGGCTCCTGTTCTGAGGTATTTGATTTAATTAAATTAGAAACTGTACCATCTTCGCTTGGCAATGGAATCTCTACTTGATTGTTTCTACGCGGATCAGATGACCCAGCAGTGTTCTGAACTGGGGCATTTGCAGTTTCCTGTACATTTTTATTTGACTCTGTAAGACTTGAACTTTTTTTCTGAGTAATAGATTTCCTCTTGACATCTTTTGACTGCAAGGTACACATTTCATAGGAATCCACAATTTCATTACATGCTTTCTTAAAGCTTTCTTGGATGCTCTTCTTGTCAAGAATTGAAGGCTTCAGAACTGGAGCATTATGCAAAGAAAAGTCATTATCTTCATTAAATTCTCTGATGTCCTCACTACATGGTTCAATAAATAAATGCTCTCGTTTCAAAAATATTTTCACTCCTTCCTCTACACAAGTTAAAAGAACATCCCAGTTCTGGAACTCAATCAGAGTCTTTGCAGGTTCCAGGCACACATCATAGTCACTGTACGCACAGGTCACGTTGAGAATAAAGATCCCGTACAACTCTGGCCCACAGCGATGGCGAGCAGGACTTGAATTAGCCTGTCGGCTTGCAGGGACACTTTTTGCCTTGCAAATTACACTTTCTTTTCTTAATAAAAAATCAATTAGTTTATGTAGTCTTGTCTTTAAAACAAGCCTTCTATTCACATACAAGAACTGCATATTCTTATTGTAATGTCCCTCAGTACTAATAAAACCACTTATCTCAAATCCCCCAGACTTGTGATTTATTTCTCGCAACTTCTGGGATCTGCCCAGTCCATAAATTTGACAAAATCGAGAGTATACATCTCTTGTCTTAGGGAGCTGAAGCACCATAGAACAAGAAACATCATTTCTTAAAGAAAGGGAAACAGAAGGATGCATTAGCGAAACAGCCTCTACCTTCTGTCTCACTCTCTCAATTTCCAGCACAGGATCCATACACTTTCTCCTCACCGGTAACTGATGGAACAGATTGCACACAGTGACTGTAGTTCCGCCACTTGGTCTGTTCAATTCAGTTTCACATACTTCCAGTGCTTGCCCATTGTGAAACAGTTTCATAAATGTTTTTGCTGTCCTGCTGGTCTTAGATGAGATCTCCACTACACTGGCCATGTTGGCTATACTCGCCAAAGCCTCTCCTCTGAAGCCATAGAAAGTCAGGTTCTCCAAGTCTCTCACTGAGCTGCACTTGCTGGTGAAGTAGCGCTTTCCAACAGCCTTTAAGTCCTCTTTCCCCATCCCGGAGCCATTGTCCACCACCTGGATCTTAAAAGCTTCCAAATCCACCCTGATAGCTACACATGTTGCTTTGGCATCAATGCTATTGAGAACAAGCTCCTCAACACACTGTCCGAGTGAGGTGACAGTGACTCCAGAACGCAGCCTGGCTCGCACATCTTCCACCAAACGTTTGATCATGTCAAAATCTGATAGATGAGAAACACACAAAACTGCAGGGAGCTCACTGCTCCATGTTCCTTAAAACAAGGAGAGAAAAGGAAAAACGTAAATTAAAGAAATACAAATTAAAGACTTTCATTTATTTCATTCAACCTCATAAATACACTTTTCTTAGTTTTCTTAGCATTCAGAGGCTTTTGCTGTGATTACTTTCATGCTCAGGCTCTGACTAGACGCTGTCAGTGTCTTCAGGGTAGATGGCCAGAGCCTGAGTCTAAGCTCCTTACTAACAACATACTGTGTTCTCAAACTTAACATGCCCAAATCAAACTCTTACCATATGAGGCAAAATTCAAAGGACCTGCAAGCAAAAGATTTCTACTGCAATTTTCATCAGATTTATAGAGTAAATATCACCAAGAACTGGGCAGAAAGCTGCTTTACTCCTGTTTTTACCTCTACCTCCCCATAAAAATTCACAGTGCTTCGTCCTGGTCAAACAGCTTCTGCTGTTACTTATCCAGGAAAGGAGTAAAGCAGGCTTGGGAATGGGTGTCAAGCAAAGAGGAAGCTGTTTATGAGAAAGAGAACCCACTGTTTTCCAGGCCTTGGCGCCTACTAACTTACTACTGGCATTCAAGGGGGCTGCTTGCCATCCCTGGGGATCCGGTGCCGCCGATGTGACAGGTCTCCCGAGGCTCCCTGCCCCCGGGGGCTGAGGAGGGCAGCGTGGACCCGCAGCTCAGCTCGCCACCACACGCTGTTCGTGCCCTCCCCTCACAGCCGGAGCGCCCCGTGCTTCCTCTTCGCGGCCGCCCCCGGGCCCCGCTCCCGCGTCCCGCCCTCGCCCCTCAGCACGCACCGGACCGGGGCGGCCCCGCAACGGCCGCCGCGCGAGACCCGCGCTGCCGGGCCGCCGGGCTCCTCGCGGGCGGCGACAGCGCGTGCGCAGCCGCGAGCGGGCGGGGCCGGAGCAAGAGCATGCCGGGAGTTGTAGTTCCCGCCCCGACCGGGCCCACACAACTCGGTATGGGCGGGAGCTCGGCCCGGCTGCGGGAAGCGCGCCTTCCCCCTGGCCACTCCCGCACGGCGGCACCGAGCGGGGAAAGGGGGCAGCTTTGGCAACAAGACCCCGCTCCGAGGGCCGTCATCCACTCACCCCTCCATCCCATGCTCATTGCACACAGGAGGTGAAATCCAAGCAATTTTATTCTACAGAAAATGTGAAGTTCTGGAATACAATACATTGTTTCTGAGGCATTTAGTGCACCGAAATAATGTTTTTACTGGTGTTTTCTATCGGCATTGACCCTGTGATTTCCTTCACATGAGCACCACACTCTAAAATTTCAGATTTATTTCACGTACAACTCCCCAAACCATGTACACTTGGAAACAGAGTTTCTGTCCCTGAGCAGCCCCTTTAACAGAGACAACATAGCTCTTCCTCTACCCACTTGAATTCTGTGAAAAGCTGAGCGTCAAACTAACAGTGCAGCAAAACAATAAATTAGAAATTCAATAAAATAAAGTTCTCTAGAACTGAACATTGGCTGACTGAATGAGGAAGAGGGGAAATGTTCCGTGAGGGCAGCTCACGCTCCAGACTTCGCTTTTCCCTGGACAAAGTCACTTCAAAATCTGGAATTCCTTCTGCTCCAGCGCCTTGATCTTCTTCTCATTGCTGAACTCTGCTCGGCTGATACGGGACTGGGGACTTCCTATCTTTCTGAGCCATTCTTGCATCTCCCGCACCCTGGCAGTTGGACCCTGGATTTGCCCTTGGACAGTGCCGTGGCTGGTATTTTGAACCCAGCCAACAAGCCCCAGTCTCTTAGCCTCCCCCTGAGAAGACAATGCAAAGCAAAATGAGGTTAATCCAAACTGTAAAAGAGCAATAAAACAACATTCGCATACAGGAGCCAATTTTGGCAAGACGCAGACCCCCAAGGAAGTTCCTGCGGCTCAGGCAGCAGGAAAGCAGCAGAGGACTCACTCGAATACTCAATATATTCTTTCACGCGAAAAACTGGGGCTGAAACTCACTCTCCAGTCATGCTTACATAACCCGGCCGGGCTGCCAGCAGCACCGCGATGACAGCCCCCTTCAACAGCAGCAGCCGGAGCTCAGCCCTTGGCCGCGGCCACGACCCCGCCCGCCCGCGGCTCGGCCCCTCCAAGGTGCCCGCTGCGAGCTGACAGCGGGCTGACAGCGGGCACGGAGCACGCCGGCAGGCAGGGCAGCCCGCCCCGTGGGACCGCGGCACGCACCTGGGTGTACTTGCGGAAGAACACGCCCTGCACCTTGCCGGACACCTCGTAGTCCACGGACACCAAACCCTCGTCCTCCGCCATGGCGGCACCGCCACCTCCTCCCGCTTCTGCCGCTGCAGCCGCCGCGCGCCCCGCTGCGCCTGCGCCGCGTGCTGGCCGCTGGGGGCGTGGCCTCCCTCCTGCGGCCAATGGGGAGCCGCAGCGGGGTCGGGCCGCTCCCTCATTCGCCACCTCATGAATAACGCATATCGGAGGGCGTCCTGAATAACGCATATCGGACAGCCCCATGAATAACGCATATCGGACAGCCCCATGAATACTGCATAACGGACG
>VWZT01004883.1:1233954-1266096 GCA_013397055.1 Pachycephala philippinensis | reverse complement strand
GCCTCATGAATAACGCATATCTAGACGGCGTCCTGAATAACGCATATCGGAGGGCGCCCTGAATAACGCATATCGGAGGGCGCCCTGAATAACGCATATCGGGCGGCCCCATGAATAACGCATCTCGGACGGCCTCATGAATAATGCACTAGGCCCGCCCACGGCGGCCGCACTCGTTCCGTAGTGGAACGGCCGCGCGGCGACCCGCGACCCGGGGGCGCGCGCTCTCGGGAGCGGCGCCGGTCTCCCGGCAACAGCCGCCAGCAGCGCGCGGGGCGGCGCGGCGGGCACGGCTCTGAGCCGGGGCCCCGGGAGCCGCGGGCAGCAGCAGCAGCAGGACGGGTCGGGTCGCTCGGGCCATAAGCGCAGCGTGCGGCGGCGACGCAGCTTGCCGAGGAGGGAGGCCGGCGGAGCGCCGGGCGCAGCCCCGCAGGTAACCCCGCTCGCCCCGCGGCGTGCGCACCCGGCACACCTCGGGGGATGTGGCGGAACGAGCCACAGGAAGACTGTGCCGAGCTTGGTCGGACTCCTGCATGTCAGATCTGTGTGACACGCTGGTGGATCACATTGCCAGAACTGAAGGGACACGTTAAGGGAAACCGCCTGGGGAGTATAACAATTCCTCTGTCCCTGCAGTGTATTTCTGCTGCTACCATGATACGGCAGGGCTCAGACAGAAAGAGAAATAAAAGTGTGTCTTATTTCTGGCTGCATAAACGGTTGGGACTAGACGAGGCAGCATGGGAGCTCCCTAAATGGAAGGAATTTAAAGATTTATAGAAAGCAGGAAAGTTACAAAACATTTACTAATACTTATTATAACCTCTGTCTGCAGCCTCCATGCATAAACTGTTAGGAGAAGATTTGTCCAGTTTTGGATAAAATTGACTGTAATGGCTTTGCTTCTAACCTCAGGCTCTTTCTCAGGCACTGAATGGCTTTTTTCCCACCGGTGGCTCCTGTGGTGGCAGCTACTAAGCTTGCTCCTGGTTCCCAGCTGAAACACCAGCAGAACAACTTTCAGCATGGATTCATACTTGACAAAGAGGAAAGTTTAAAAGATCTCTGTGCCCAAAAGAACCGAAGACATTCCTATTCTATGTCTGCAGAAAGCACTCAGGACAGGCCCGGGCATGGAGGCTTCTATTCAGGCAGACTAGAGAGCAAGTATCTCATCAGCCAGGCCTATACTCTGTCAGCTAAATCACTAGGCAGACACAAAGAAGGAGTGGACCGTGCATATCCCCTGCAACCAATTTCTGACCACAAGAGTGCAAGTGCTCCACTGCTCAGCACTGCAAGTTTCCCGTATGTGCAGGAAGCTCCAAATAGGAGATCAAGCTCAATAAGCAAAGGGGGGGTTCCAGCAGGGAGGTCTCAGTTAGCTGCAGTGCTCTGCCCTTGGACAGGAGAGCCTGAACCATCAGCCCCCCATCTATACAGGACAGACCTGGCCTACATCCTAAAACTGGAGGCAGATAGAAGGAACCTAGAAGAGGCAATTCAAAAGAAAAAGGCCCTTCTTGGAGAGAAGCTGAGGAGGACAGAGGAGACCCTTAGGAGGATTCAAAGAGAGAAGGAGCTTATCAAGGTAGAGGAGACAAGAGACAGTGAAGTGGAGAGGACGCATGAGCAAAAGGCCACAAGGCACCCTGAAGAGAAAACTTTCAGAGCTGCAGACAGGCCAGGTGTTGGGATCTTCAGTGGGGCACAGTCTGCAGAGGACACTCTCCTCAAGCCTGACACCACTCTCCATCCCCAAGAGCTGGCTGAGGGGAAACTCAAGGATTGGCTGGTGGCCGCAAAATACAACAAAACAAACAACAGCAAAATACAAGACAACATACCCATGGAGCATTTAGCTTCTTGTTCAAAACTGGCCCCAAAACATAGCCTTTCTCTCTCTGCCCTCTCAGACCAAGATTCTGATGACCACCCATCTGCAGAGATGCTATACATGCAGGCTGCCAGTGCTGTGGAGCAGGAGGGGTTTGGACAGTGCAGCTTCTGCAAACGTAAGTTTCTCTGCACCAGGCTTGAGAAACACATGAGTATTTGTGGCAAGAACCAAGACTCCAAGAGGAAAGTGTTTGACTCCAGCAAGGCCAGAGCTAGGGGAACAGAACTGGAACAGTATCAGCAGCGGAGGAGCTCAAGGAGTCCTCAGGTAATGTGTAGTCCCTTTGCCTCCCTGGATCATCTACTGCTCACACTCTTTCCACCTTCAACATCTGACTGAGAGGCAAGCGCCTTCCAGTGAACATGGGGCTAAGGGATACAATCCAGCTATTGCCTCTGAAAGGTTCTTGCCAAATGGATAAATAGATCCATTTAAAATCTCATAGATGGAGGCAGGAGTCCTGACTTGGCTTTATAATGTGTCAAGGGTGTACTACTGGAGAAAGCTCACTTCTTTGCTGTAGTTAGGATGCAGACTTGTTCTGCTGCAGTAAAGCTCTGTGACATCAGGGGCTGAAGGGAGCTGACTGAAAATCCAGATAATAACACGGTCTGTTAAAATGAAGGCAGTGGAAACATGCAGCTCTGTTCCTGCAAAGCAGATATAGCAACCCTCTCTAGCTTCTTGGTCCTACTGCTTGCTTTTCTGGTTATCCTCAAGCTCTTTGTAAATACTGATATTTCCATCAGTACTTCCTTTACATCCTCCTTCGTGCTGGTCTTTTTGATTCCCTTTGTGGGACTCAGCTTCTCAGGCTGGGTTTTATTTCAACAGGGAATGCACAGGAACAGGTGACATGGGTTGGGCTCTGAGTGTGAGAATGGAGGCTGATGGTGGTCCCAGTTGCTCTGACTGCCTTTCCCTTCCGCAGAGTAAAACACCACCCAGAAAGAACAACTGGAAACAGAAGCACGAGGCTCTCATCCACATCGTGTCGCAGGCCCGCCAGGTGCAGCAAATCCTTGCTAAGGGGGGGAAGGTGTCTGACCTGCCCCCATTGCCTCCCATTGAAAATCCAGACTACGTTGCCTGCACCTACTGCGGACGCAAGTTTGCTCCCCGAGCAGCCGAGAGACATATTCCCAAATGCAAAAACATAAAGAGTAGGCCCCCACCTCCACCACAGAGCAGGCGCTGATGAGGCAGTGCCCAGCTGTAACTGCTGCTGTGATTCCCTGCCTCGTTTTTGCCAGATTCCCAGCTATAGACATTTGTGTTTTCTGTAGTCTCAACACTGGCTGCAAGCTTCTATGTACAGCAAGTGAACAGTTCAAGATGTATAAGCTAAGTAACAGAACTTGTATACTTTGACCTGTGCCCTGCGTTGCCCCACAAGAGATGCCCCTTTCCTCAGCACAAGAAGCTCAGGATCAGAAATTCCAGGGGTTAGACAAGCTAGCAGTAGCAGGCACTTACTGTTTGAATCTGTATGTCAATTCATGTGCACAGAACAGCAGGGATACTCTGAACCAGCCAGGCCCTTGAGGCAACTGAACAACCATCACAATCAGATTTAATATTTTTAAAAATGGAGTTTTCCTGCAGGCCAAGTGGCTAGGGACTTCTAAAAAACAAAGCTTGCACCCTTCCTTAAGTCATCTGCTTATATTCATCTTGGTTGCTGCAATGGTAGGGAATTATGACAAAAACATATCCCTTCTTTTGTTTTCTTCTTGAGATTTTTCTAGATTCTGATTATTAAATATATTAAACTAGTTCTCTTGTGTAAAAGTTGTTTTAAATAGTCACAGAGTGGTCTGTGTTCTCACAGTAAGAATGACTACTTTGTATGAGAAAGTTGCAACAAGAAGCGAACAAGGAACAAAAAAAACTCCAGCGGCTCCTTTTGCAAGTCCTCTGGTAGCATAGCAGCAGCTCTTGGGAACCTAGGGAAACATCTAAAGCATCGAGATTAAGCTGGAATAGTCAGAAGTTGAATATGAAGAAATACTCCAGCCTTCAATGTGTGAACCTGACTCCTGAAAGAGGATGGAGAACTTCTGTCCTATAGATACGTGAGCAGAAATCTCAATGCTTTGGCACACCCTGGAAAAGCATGAAGGTCCCAGGAAGAATCACTGCTGCACTGTGCCAGCCAACAATGAGTGTACAAACCTGAGAGAAAAAGCAGACTCAAAAGAAGGGAAAATAATTTGCTGTATCCAAACCGAGCGTAGAAGCAAGACCAATGCTTTAACTTCAGAGTTTCAAAAAACAGGATAGCAAGGGGTGACACGAGGTAGCAAAGGGGTAAACTGAAACCTTTATGCCAGCCTCCCTGAATTCATGAAAGGTGTAAGTGAACTGAACACACTAGTTAAAGAATTCAGCACCACTGCCTGTCTTGTAATATTAACCCTGTTTCCCTTGCACTATGTTTTATTGACTATATTTAGTGGACTCTAAAGGTCAGCAGAGTGTAAATGGTGACATGTAGATACACACAGAAAAGCATTTGATGCCGTAAAATAAACCCATGTGTTGGGGACTTCTCACAACTGGCAGGCAAATGGCTAACACTGAGACTGAAAAGATTGAAACTGTAGATTAAGCAAAAATTAAGTCACCAGGCTTCATTTGTTACCTGTTTTGGAGCTAACCGTGGGCAGTTCACCCCTCTTTGCTATTGTTTCAGTATCCAGAAAGTCTCTGATAACTGGTTTAAAACCTGGTAACACATTAGACAAAGTATCAGGCTCAGCACGGAGATTTAGGGTGCTGCTTTGCTATCATGATTAGTTACCCTGACACTACTCAAGCCGTGTCATTCACACCAGCTCAGCTTCCTCTTTTGCTCCTGCAGTACAATCTAGCTCTCAGAGACATGCTGCATTTTCAGCATCCAAACCTCTAGTGAATTTTAAGTCTTTAACTCTGCTCTGCCTTTCAAGATATTTCACAATTTAATAAAACTCCGGATAAAAGTGACAGGCTTTAAGTATAGCGTGCAGAACAGTTGGCTGAGCAGGTGTCAGGCAGGTTCTCCTTTCTGTAGGCCTTAATGATCAGTGAAGCTCTTCTGAGAGAAACAGGTACTTCTTCCCTTTAAGCCTTTCTTCCCGTTACTCATTTCCCCACTTGGCACTCAAACTGTGGAAATAAACACACACACACACATACAAAAGCTCCTGACGTCACTAGGACGAGATGTAGCAGTATGAGAAGAATTGGTTTTTTGTTTGGTTGTTGTTGGCTTTTTTAAATGAAGGGACACAGAAACTGACTTTTTTTTACCATAGCAAAGAACCTAAAAGCCCTTTCACCCTCTTTCTATAAGCAAAAGAAAATAATCAAAACCAGAATGCCACAAAACCAGATGACTGTATACATATTTCCCTTTCCTCTCTCAGAAAAAAAAAGACAAGAAAAAGACTCCAAACACAGGAGTATGAGTTTAAACATTTATTTAAACAGAAATTCCAAACCACTCCACCCTTTAACCTTTCAAAGAAAGACAACGACAAACTAGTTTTCAGCCAGTGTCAGAGCAGGCGTAAGTTGTGTTCCACTACAACTCAGTAGCAATACTAGCAAGAGATCAACACATATGGAGCTAGCACTGCAAGAAGGGGAGAAGTAAAAAGGGTTTGAAACTGCTCAAAGGCACTTCTGCCCGCCTGCCTTTCCGTTTTCAGCCCAAGACAAAGGTGCTACCTTTAAACTGCTTTTTTTTGTTGCATAGCTGGCTGGTGTGAAATCCGTGGTCTGTAACAGGTACAACCTGGATAGCGTGAATCCTCTAAGGCACATATGAGATTGTGGAGCACAGGGCATCCTCTGTCAGGAACCCTAATCCTCCACCAGATCCAAGGGGAATCCAGTCTGTGCACCTAGCTTCCCAACTGCAGAGCATTGAGAAATGAGGATAGCAGTGCACTGCAGGAGAGCGACTCTCATCAGCTTGGTGCTTGCTTATTGGACGTGGCTCAGGCTCAACTTTTCACTCCTCAAAGGCACAGTCGCAATGTGACCAACGGCCCTCAAGCCGGGACCCTGACCTGAGAACTGGCTCCAACGCACGTGGGGGAAAGGAGAGCAGAGTCACAAGGGCAAACAAGCCTGGCTGTACCAGGGCACCTGAGGTTCACCCCCTCCCAGGAGGGCTCTCCTCCTGCCCTGCTTTTGGTAGCAACAGACAGGCACACTGGAACGATCCTTGCCCTGGACACTGCATTGGGAAGATGGCACTTGATTCAGCTCCCAGATACTAGCAATAGGCACCAAAGAAGTATTTAAGGAGCATTACATTACAAACAAATGGTTTGGCATCCACCTCTAGAGACAAATGGGGAATGCTGGATTCCCCGGAACAGTCTCTCGAAAGAAGTCTGTCGGAGGTGATAAGATATCCACCTCCAGTAGACCTAAGGCAATTCTAGTAACATGCCATTGATGGGGATCATTTAAGCCTGATGAAATCACAACCCCACTCTCACAGCAAAGGTGAGAGGAACTCAGGACTCCTTAGAGGCGCCATGTAAGGCAGGGGAGGCTAGCTGCTCCCAGGGATCCTACCAATCCCATAAGCTTTACTTCAAAGTCAGTTTGCTAATAAATTTAAGGGGAATAAAATTAACCTCATTCTCTAACAGAAAATGAGGATATCTTGAGCATCAGACCATGCCTCTTCCCATCTCTAATTTTCTTGGGAAAGCTTCTCACTTCTTGAAAGAAGGTGAATTCCGGACTGAGATTTGATCATTCATGGTCTTTGGGGAAGGCTACATCCTGTGACCACAGCAGTAGTGACCTATTCTGGGTAGGAAACGGCATTCCAGCTTCATCAGAACACTGAGTGGAAAAACACGGATTCTTCCCACACCCACACAAGAGCGTAGGCACAGGGACTGAGCAGAAGAGAAGCCAAGCAGGGAGCAGCTACAGGCTTATGCCAAGAAACCAGAAACTCTGGCACCCAAACCAAGTTGAACAGCTGGAGCAAGAAATGGGTAACTTAGTCTGAGGCCCAGATGCTTGGCATCTGGTTGGGAAGCAGGTGGTCTGAAACCGAGAACTACGGATCCAATCTCAGACAGTCCCAACTGCTGCTATGGGAAACACCTGATTCACTCATCTCGGTGCATTGCCTGGAAGTTGGAAAGCCCTCGGCACCCAGAATAGAGCCTTCAAACTCTGTCTCTACAGACCAGTGGACACAGCCATATGGCCAGAAGCTATGCCTCAAGGCCAGGGACATGCTGTCTACCATTATCTCCCTAAGAGGAACATCCCCACTGCCTCCAGAATGATACACTCGCTGGTCCCTCTGCCCCTGAGCAGAGAGAAGCAGCCTCACCGGCGGGGCCTTACCATGTGGTAAGGAGAGGATCCTAGTCCTTCACCCCTCTGAAGTGAAGGTGGCGAATCTTAGGGTTCAGCCAGCTTCAGTACAAAACATGTTTCCTCCTCTCATCTAGAGATGCAGTGATGAATACTGGGGTCCCAAAGGCAGCTCCCAGGAAACAGTGAAACAGTGAAAGGGCCACAAGCTGCTACTGGAGCCATTGCCATAATGGGGCCGTTCTGCCTCACGTGCAGAATTGACAGATAAGGTAAAAAAGAGGAGCTGCTGCTGCTTCAATCACTGAGCTGGCCTAGAGCTCAAGGGCCCTCCCCCTCTCAAACTCACTCCTAGTTCATATCAAACGTACATGGGTGCTGCTCTGGAGCCTCCGGCCTCGCTCCTTGTCTGCGAGTGACCTGACGCCAGAAAAGCCGCTCTCTGCATTCGGTTAGTGTGCTGTGAAGTTAGATGGATCCCAGTGGGCTCAGGAGACTAGAGGTTGGAGCGGCACGAGTCCGTTCCCAGGAGACACCAGGAATCTGAATCCACCTCAGGTTTCGGATCCACTTCCATCTCCTCTTTGGTTGTTTGTGTTCCTTTGGAATGAACCTTCACCTGTCAAAACATACAGCAGTTATCCAAACAGCGCCAGGACTAGCTGCAAAAAAGCTAGAAGCTGCACAAGGCCCAGTTTGTATTCTCCTCAGCCATTTGTGGCTCTTCGCAACATCTGACTGCCCACCCCTTCTCATCAGGAGAAATAAAGGGAAATCCCAGGTCCCACAAAGAGTGGGCTGTCCTCAGAAGAAACTCTTCTTGGCTTCATTCCTATTTTGCTATGATTAGAGCCTGCATCAGCAGCTTGTACAGGAAACAGGCATCATTCTTAGTCCCACCAAATTCTGCTCTGACAGAGAGGTCTGTTAAGAGCTGCTTCCTTCTGCAGCCTCCACAATCTGCAGGAGCATGGTGAGCCCTGAGCATGGGTGTGCACCCAGGTGACAGATTCTCACCGGCTGCATTTCCTCCATCCTCCTGCAGAACCGCTGGAGCTGGGCACTCAGACGAATGGTTTCCTGCTGCAGCTTCTTCTGATCATCCAGACACTGTAAAACCAGGCCTCGGAGGTGCGTCACCTCCACTTGCAGAGCACTGCACACGCAGCCTGTCCCAGGAGATGCATCCTTCCCTTCACCACACGGCAAGGTTGGACTCAGGCAAGTAGGCTGCAGAGACATGGAAAAAAGTCAGGCCAGGTTTGAGTGCAAGGCCAGGAGTTGTATATGCCACAAGAAAAAAACATGCCCAGAGTGTTATCTCAGCTTGTTTCCCAACTTGCCAAACTTCTAGCAGCCAGGGTCAGGAAGTTACTTCTCCTTCTGTCTTCTGTACAAAGCCACTAGCTTCCTCCTTTTCCTGGGAAGTTTGTTCCTGTCCTCCTATCACCAAAACCTATCTAGTTTACCCCCATTTCCCTAAGCATAGGATCTGTGCCTCCTCTTGGGACAGAAAACTGGAGCTAGGTAGTCTCACAGGTTGTAATTTCTCAATGATGTTCTGTATCAATTCTTCCTATCTCAAATTCTGCTTTCTAAATTTCTATTTTCTGCTAGGCTTCTGAGCCCTTGGCTTCTTTTTTCCAATTGCATTAACCACATTTTCCCACAGAACTGATCTCATTACTTTAAATCTGACCACAAATCAGCTTTGTGTTCTAGATCCTTGGGAATTTTTCTCTTTGCAGCATCATCTTTGATTATCACTAGTCCTCTTTTCCTCATCCAGATGAATTAGGCCAATCCAACAGTCTCTTCTCAGCTCTCCCCACAATTCAAACATTGCCATTTATGGTCCCCAAGAGGTTTTAGCCAAGCATTCACTTGGATAACTTTACCCAGGGCTCTGTTTTGGGCTTGTTTAATCCAACAGGTTCCTCAGAGGCCACTTTGAGTCCTTGAAGCTTCTGGTAAGGAAGAGTCTCCTTCTCAGGCTCTGAAGATGCCATGCTCAGAGGAAAGGGGCTGTCAGGCATGGGGATAAACTCAGCATTCTCCAGCTCCTGGATACACAAAAGCAGCACTGTCAGGCCTGCCAACCTCCTGCAGCTCATTTCATCTTCTCAATCGATGCACCAACACCCTCTTGTGGTTAAACAGGCAGCGAGGCCTTAAGGGCTCTGTACAACATGGCTCTAAGAACCTATCAGAGCATCCCTCAAAGGTGGAAGGGGCCACCCGGTTCTCCCAGCCTCGATGCCCATTTTAAGGCATTTCTGAGAAACCGCATTACCTTCCGCAGCCAGCCAGGGCAGGAGCTGCTGTCAGCACTGTTGCCTCCCTCAGCTTCTGTAGTGCTGATCCAGCCCCCCAGCTCACGATCTGCTTCCATGGTTCCCCGAAAGCCTCCACTGGGATTGGGGGTTTCCGCTTCCTGTTCATTATCCTCTTCCTCTCCTCCTCCAGTTGTGCAGCTCTGAGCCACTAGCAAACAAAAGGGAAACCCTTATACTTTTCCCACCTCTGCTATTCCTGTTGCCAAACCCCAGATGGAGCAGAGAAGATGCATAAATTTGTGCTGTATGGTCATGGTGAGAGCACATGCTAGCATTATCTCCCTCAGCAGTTTAGCTCCTAACACTCCCTGCAGGCCTCTCCACAAGGGCATGCGTGCAGCAGTCTTCTGCAGTTTCTTGGCCCCAGCCCTCTCACAGGCCCAAGAAACTGGACTCCATCACTCCAGCAACTACCCCCTTAGAGCCCCTTCCCATATCAGTTCCCTTCAGTGAATTCCTCTCAGCTTTTCCTTGTCAAATTGAAGTTCCTCAACCACAAAGGCCTCTCTGCACCCATGTTGTTTCTCCTCTGTTTCAGTTGTTGCTTTCTCAGCTTTGGCCATCCCTTCCCATGCATGGCACCAACTAGATTTCTTCCCTTTGAGCTCTTCCTGTGAGGCCTTTCAAACACGGAGAAACTGTGCTGCAGGACCACTCAAACTAACCACTGAATGAACTTAAACCAGAGCTCCCCAGGGCAGGTTACTCACCAGTACCAATGGACAGACCACTGCTGTTGGATCGTATTGTTTTAGAGTTCAACACCTTTTCTGCAAGGAGAGAAGTGTGCTTTCATTTAGAGTGCCACACAGAAAGCAAGGCAGCTCCTACAAAGCTAGTGTTGCAGGCCTATGGTTTAGAGCAGCTTGCCACATTCCCCCCAGAAATCTGGCCTGTTCCCAAGCAGGATTTATACTCAGTCCTGGCAAGGAATATATCATCATAAAAAAGATGCCAACACGTCATCCTAAATTTACACTTACCAACAATGATGATGGTGTGCCAGCCACGGCATGACAGGTCTGGAACATGATGCAATGATCCAAATATTGGCCGAGGCCATGAGGTACAAATATCTGAGCCATGAGCTCTCTCAGTCGATGTCATTGCCAGACGCCCGTTCCCGCCATTACCCCAAGCAAAGATATGGTTGTCTGGGGAAAGAGAAATTCAGAGGCTCAATTTCCTCCCTCCTTCTTGGCCTGTAATTGCTGTAAGGATCAGTCTTTCTGCTGTAACTGCTGTCCCAAAGTATCTAATCCACCAGCTCAATTTTGACAGTGCGAGAACAAACCAGTAACAAACCTAACAGGCAGCCAGCAAGTCAGTACTCTGCAGCCTTAGGGACAGCAAATTCTTGGGGCTGCACTGGGGCCATTACCAGGGCAAGACAGGAGGATTTCTTTATTTCAGCAATGTGCTGTGGGGCTGGTAAAGGAAAAGATCAGTGGGAGCCAGTTAACTACTCTGCAGATTAAGTTTAAAGCAGCCCACCGCAACTTGGCAAAGACCCACTCACCGTCAGTTGCAGCTATGGTGAATTCATCTCCACATGAAACCCTGATCACCTGCTTACCCCCCAAGGGGCCTCCCAGCAGGTTTATTCCCAGGTGCTTCTTATAGTCCCCAACACCAAGCTGTCCGCACTTGTTGGAGCCGAAGGTCAGCAGGCGGCCTCGCTCTGAGAGGAGGAAGGAGACAGTCACAGCGAGGACCCGGCTCTGGAAGCAGCCATGCACACAGAGCACGAGCAGCAACAGCCCATGAACAGGAAAGGCTCTCCTGAGCAGCCAGCCAGGCTGGAAGGGGACAGTACCAGTCAAAAGGAATGGGTTTAGCCTGGAAACACCTCCCCAGTTCCCTCTCCCACTGCTTCCCTTTTCTGATGCTGGGAGCTGGGACTCCTCACAGCTCTCTGACTGATGTCGCTTGGGCAAAGCCTAAGTTGATCATAAATTATTCCTGTGCTAGCCCAGAGCATGATTCTTCCCACAACTTTTTTGTCTCCTCTTTAAAAAAACAGGAAGGCTGACACTGCTGCTTCAGCTGGCCAGGAAACAAAGACTGCCGAGAAACAGGAATCCTGAGTTCCTGAAGCAGGCATGAAGCTTGCTACCAAGAGCAAAACCCCCAGTGTCAAGGGCCAGGCTGAAAGGGCAAAGTTGATGTAATGTAATTCAGCAACCAACACTCAGTTCTTAATGCACAAGGCTCTCACCATCAATAGAAGCTGTGTGTGTCTTCCCTGGAGAAATGGTACGGATCTTGTAGAAGGACAGCTGCTTGGCCAAAGTAAGGGAAGTGGCATACGGCACCTCACAGTATGTCTGACAAAAGACATGGGGGTAAGCACAGAGTGAAAAAAATCACACATTCATCAGCTAAGACCTACTCAAGCAGGTTCAGGTCTGACCATGACATTAAACCTAGACGGTCCTAACACAAGGATGGTAAAAGAACTGCCAGAATCCCTGTCACTGGATAAGTCACCACAGAGCAGCTCACTCTGTTTCACTACCTCAGATCTGACATAAGCCCACAGGGCAGACAGAAAACTGAGGAACAATTCCCTCTTCCCACAATCCCAGTATCCATTGTCTTGACTGGAACTAAAGCATTGGCACGAAGCTAATTAAAACTTTGTCACAGGATTTCCATTTCCCCGTATGCTACTGATTGGTGGGAGCTGGAGCCAGGGACACAAATGCACTTACATCATGATTGATGATCCCTGATGTGCACTGATTCAGGCCCAGCTTGTTGAACTCGTTGAGTCCACATGCCAAGACTTTGCCTGTCTGGGTGAGCAGGAAAGTTCCATCACAGCCGCAGTGAACGGACACAATGTTTAAGGTCTTCGGAACATCCACCTAGGTGGAAGAAATATATCCTAAGAAAATAAAAATCCCAACACCTATTACATGGAAGCTGGCACATGGAAAACATATGGGGGTAGAGCAGTAGTACAGCTAGTCTGGACACTATCAGTAGCCAACACAGTTATTTTGAATGAAGGTGTAAAAATACCATAAAGTCTGTAGCATATGGAAACTCCGGTCACAATGCAGAAATTCAAGGCAGACACCAGTGACCAGCACAGGAACCTGAAACATGATGCATGGGCAACCTGGCCAGATGGGGTCTACAAACACCAGTTTGTGAGCAGGACTGGGTTTGTGGCTGTGCTGTGTGGGTGTGATACTGTGTGATCACAGACATTTGGCTTCCAGACACATCCTTATTTGTTTCTAACCCCCAGCGGGTTAGAATACTTCAGTTACCCCAGCTCTGTATTTCAAGAAGGTTTTACTTTCAACTAATATTTAACTCATTATTTTACATTCAAAGATTCACAGTAGTTGCACTGCTCTGAGTTTCCTCTACAGACCCAAGGTAAGCCATTTGGTAGTTCTCACTATGATTTCTACAACACTAAGCTGGCATTTCCAGTTCCATCATGGAAATTAGAGCAATGAAGCTCTAAGCTATGATGTTGTCTGGTTTGTGAGTGGTATGACTCTGCCGCGATCTCTAGCAGAGAAATGAAGCAAAATTAAGTGAGAAAGCAAAGTTAAAACGCTTGCAAACTCTATGACGTCTCAGAAAAAACTTGAGCCTCAGAGAGACAGTATTTCCAAACAGCAACTAATTTGGATGTATGCCCTTGTAGATTTCGAGTAGTCATACCCCTACCTTCTGAGGGGTGTAGTGATCTTCTTCTGAATCCAAGCCCAAGCGTCCTGCATCAGTGAAAATACTGCAGTTAAAAATGGCCTCACCAGGTGCCCATATCTAAGAACTGATATTATCTCTCCATAGTCCCAAAAGAATCTCCCTACAGAACTAGAATCTCCCAGCTCCCCTACATCCATCATCGCCCACCAATCCTCAAGGGAATCCAACCCCACTCACAGAACCATTGCCCTACCCACAGGGAAGCCAAGTGGCACCCTAGAGCTTTCCAGAGTAAAGTCCTAAGGCTTCTGTCTCCAGTTCCCCATTTTTACAAGGAAAGAAAGTCCCAAAGAAACAATGTTTTTTGCCCCCAGGGTACATACCAGGCAGCCCATGCCCAGGCCCTGCATTACACACCTGCACCAAGCTACTTTCTGGCAGGCATGCCCCAGTGCCTTTAGGGGTCAGGGAGACTCTACCTACCGTACTCTCCACAGCCCCACGTGTAGACTTCTCTGTTCCTGGTCAGTACTGCCACGTGGTTATCTCCACATGACACCTGCTCCACAGCATTGGTAAGAAAGAAATCCAGCTGCAGGGGCTCAAGCACTTCAGAGCCATAAGCCTTGTCAACGCCAATGCATCCATAATAGTCGGAGCCAAAGGCATATACCTGGCCCTCATCTGAAGGACATAAAGGAAGCTTGGTCAGCAAACAGAGTTTGTGTTAGGCTGCATATTAACTTCCTAAGACATGGTCAGAGCAACTTCTTTTCTGCAGTCACCCTCTTCAGCGCAGAAGAATGTCATCAGGAGACTATGGAGTCCTTTCTTGTTCATGTTAAGATGGATGATCTTACTGACAACCTGCAGCTACTTCAGTGCCAAAAAATCTTTGGTTGAACCCGTCACTTTCTTTAACAGTAACCCACAAATTGATTCTGTGGCCCCCTAAGTCACTCCTTCCTCAAAATGACCACCTGAGCTTATCTCTGTCAAATCTCTGCCTTTTCAGCACTTGCAAAATAAGCTTGAAACTACCTTGCTGAGAATCATTTGCATGGGTAAAGCAAGAGTCAAATTCCTCTATAAGAGACAACACCACACCTACCACATCTTTTAAAGTATGAGCAGGGTTAGAACTAGAAACAGCTACCAGGTGTCAAGCATTCTGAATTAAACAGCAAATCCTAGATATACATTCTTTTTCATCACTGGGTGATTCTTTCCCCACACAGTCCAAAGAGAGTTTCAAACACATCTACATTCTTGACTTCAGGCATCACTGTCTTTAGTACGAGCATGTTTGGAGGCAACATGTGCACTGGTAAAAGCAGAGACTCTGCACAGACACGTGGATTTGTGGTCAACACCCAGCTTTATCACCAAAAAGGAGCACATCCTTAGCAAAACCCCATCCTTCTTGGAAGTCAATATCTTCCTCTGTGTAATAACGTTGATCTATCTCAAATGTTGAGATATAATCTATCCCAAACGTAATAATGTTGATACTATCCTCAAAACTGAGGGATGAGTAACATATGGGGCTTTCTCCTTTGTGCACAAAGCTGCTTTGCTAATCTGATGGTGAAGGCAAACATCTCCAACACCACAGCGAAGTGAGAGGACTTGTCAATGCCTACGCATCCATAATAGTCTGAGCCAAAGGACTTCCAGCTCTCACCCGTGATGCACACTGTGAAATCATCTCCACAGGACACCTGGCGAATGGCTTTTCCCTGAAGCTTCTCAACGTGCTTTGGCTGCCGGTAGGAAGCTCTGTCTCCATGTCCCAGCTGCCCGTGCAACTTGGTGCCCCCCTGCATATTCTGCAAGACAGAAACACCTGGTGAGGCTACATTTCCACAGTCACAGAGATGGTGTCAATAGTTAACAGCACCTCAAACAAACAACAGAAGACTGCAAGGAGCAAGAGAAAATGTTCTATCTACTCTAGGGAAGAGACTGCTATCTCTGTGCATACAGCAGGCAATGTTCTCAATGGCAGCACAGGCTTTCTGGCAGTGATGCACTAACAAGGAGTGATCCAGTTTCAGGTCACCAGCTGGTGAGGAATCCCAGCTCCTTTCTCATCTGCCAGGCCACAGAACCTGTTCCCTGCTGCAGGACTGAATCTTATCCTTCAGCTTTTTGAACTAGTTTTCTAAATCCTAACGGCTGGAAAGAAATGCATAACCTGAAACAAATGTCATTGAAGTGGCCTGCCATAGCAATTATACAGGAAAAACAAAACAAGTAGTGTTGAAACTAAAACTATTAATAGCCAGCTGGAAGTTTTCAGTGGTTGTTCTTGCAGGAATATCCAGCAAATTACTCCAGGTTGTTCTCCTCCTATTTGGATCTCCTTCCTTTCTCACGGACTTATCTTGTAATCTGTTTTAACAGATTCTGTATAATCAAGACAAAAACCCATGGAAGCCTGGAGATGGAGAACACCACTAGGTCACTGACCATCTAAACCTGAGAAGACTGAATTCAACTGTTTAAAGTGCATTATATGCTGACATTTTTTATTCACTTTAAACTATTCCAGAATTTCCACTCATCATAAAAAGCAGAGTTGTTTAGCATAAGATGCCTCTGCTTTCAGACACAAGTTGCCTTGCAAATGACAACTGTATTACAAAAAGGTCACTCATCCCACCCATTCTGAACTTGAAAAACCCTCCTCAAAAATACAAAAGCCAGAGAATCACTAAGTCTCCACTTGCGTGTCTAGTAGTCAGGAAGGGAACGAAGAGATGTTTGACTCAGTGTTTGGGCCTCCAAGACCACCATCTACAAACCTCAAGTGCACAGCAAGTCTCCAAGACACTTCCTGTCACAATGGAAAATATCTCCCAGAAACACACTTGCTTTGGGAGACTTGGGTCAGCCCCAAATCAGATGGCCTCAGTGACCACTGCAGTCAGATTTCTCCCTTTCCAAGCTTCCTGCCCACCTGATTCAAACAGGCTCGTGACTGGTTAGCAGTAGATGTGAAGCCTCCTTTCCTTTCCCACTCTCACCCGCTTCCTGTGGTTTGTCTCACTTACCACCCAGGTGTAGAGCTCCTTCTCCACTGTCACCACAGCAAAGTGAGTGTTACCAGCACACACCTGGCGCGCGCTGCAGCCACTTTTGATGGCATCCAGCTTCTGGGGGGTGGACTTACCACCCCCCCAAACATACACCTCACTAGTGCGTGAAGTCACCACTGCAATGGGAGCCTCGTTCATGGTACTTGACCTGCACAAGACCCCCCCAAAAAAACATACATGCTTTTAATAATGAGTTTGCATTCCCTGTCATCATCCATTTTCCTGCTGTTGTCTAGCAGTTTCCTCTTCACAACCATTCACGAGTTTTGTTTCCAAAAACCCATGAACAGGGACAACTTCACATAAGGTGCTCAGATAGTGTTAGTACTTCCAAGTTTATGAGGAAAAATTGGTCAAATTCTATCTGATAAATACCAGACAATCAGCTATACCTGTCACAGAAGCTATCTGCTTCACAGAGCAACCCTGCTTACAGGCTTGCTGGGAACTGTGGTGAACCTCTGCTATATCACGTTTTATAGAAGATATTTATATTAATGTAATATTCATCATTCAGACAGTCATATTCCTCCTGTTGAAGGGAATCTGTGTGAAAGGAGAGATCTACTTTACAACTCAGATATGTAGGCTGTGAAGACTACATCCTCAGTAGGACAGATTACAGCTGGATGGGACCTCCTGAAGTATGGCTCCAGCCATACAAATAAGTAGGATATAAAAAGCAGAGTAAAACACAGGACAATAAGCATGCAACAACTGTGTCAAATTTCTAGCATTCAGGGATCTTCTAAACTATGCTATTCCATTAAGGTTGTCACAGGCTAACACTCCCAGTTCCTCTCTGGGGAGCTGTTCTCTCCATCCTTCCTTTCAAACACATGTCTAAATAATTACCTTGGTCGCTTATTTGGCCCATTAAGCAGCGTGACTTTCTCTTCCATCTCCCTGCCAAGGGAGAAAAAGCATTTTAGGAAATAGCAACATTGCTCTATGCAATTTACTGACAAGCAGCATACACAGACTGTTTTCCTTTCCAATAAAATGCTGCTGCCTCTTGGAGGAAACGTGGCAGCTGTTTACCAGCTCGCAGCAATACACAGTAAGTAGGGCAGAAGTAATGTACCACACAGCTAACAAACTTCTAGGAGAGCTGAGGACAACAAACTACGTAGGTACAAAAATGTGGCCAACCAATACCCATCTTGCACAAGAATAACCTTAAATGGCTAAATATTATCGGGATTTGGGCTTTTACCAATGCATACAGCAAGACAAAACTCACACTCTGCTGATCACCATGCAAAAGAGTATTGGTGTAAAGGACTAGGTCTGCTGTTCCCAAAGAAACCAATGTGGGATAGAAACAGGCCAGAATTATCATCCACCTAGTGTGTGCAGGCTGATGGTCAAACTAAGCTAAAATGGACCACTTTCAATGCAAGTCTCTCAAAGAGGGAGGCAACAAAAGGAAAAAGTGAGGCTCTATATACTGAATGATCCATATATTTTGAATATATATATTCAAAACGGCTTTTTCCAATGACCACAAGAGGATCTCTGTGACTCTTCATTCTCAGAAATTTGAAGAGTAGAAAGCAGCATTCCTCAGTCTCAGAACGGAATACCTCAAGGTTCTCAATACAACAGCTTCTAAGGATGCAGAGACCTTTCCCATGCACCAACAAAACATCAGATCAGAAGACAAGACTGCAAAAATGCACTTTTGCCCTAAAGAGAATGAAGCACTTAAATAACTGCCTCACATCAGACTAAATTCACTTAAGGACGTTGCTATAAAAGCATAAACACCACCAGTCTGCACAAACCCTCCTGTTTTCCCTGTCAGCCATCCAGGTTTCAGGCAAGACCATCTGATTACCTCCTGCGTTTGCTGAGAAGGGGATGTTCAAGCAATTCATCTGCAGTGGGTCTCTTTTCTGGGTCCTGAAAGAAGGAAGCAACAAGTAATTCTCTGGGAAACACTCATCATCTACAACAAAATCTTGGGCTAGAAGACCTCATTCAAGCCTGCATGGACCTCCTTCCCTGACTCCCTTCAGAATGCAAAGGAATTCATTCCAATATGTAGAATGAATAGGGATAAATACCATGGATATGCAGGAGGGACTTGCATGCTCCAAAGGTATTAATACTATGTTTGCTTTCCAGAAAGTAATTCCCTACAGAAAGCCAGAGCCTTAAGAGACTGTACTGAGAAAATGCTCCTACCTCCACAGCACCGCATTAAAAAAATAATTGCTTCTTCCAGCCCATTAAATACTTGTGATCAGAGTTATCCCAGCACACTTCCAGAGCCTGCAGGACTGAGACAAAGCTTTCAGAGGACTGGAGAAAGCCCAGCCTTAGAGATGTCTCAGGCCTCACAAAAATTACCCTGCACCAACAGCTCACATACTGAAACAGGCATGTCATTCCCCTTCACTCCTGAATTCCATGGCTGAGACAGCTGGGAAGGGGTATCTGAAAATTAGAAAGTATCTCACCAACCTGATCAAGGCAGGAGTTCACCATCTGGATCAGCTCCCAGGAGTAGACAGTGGAATCAACCTCCATGGCACGATTTCCCTGTACAATCTTCACACAAAGGTTCAGGGGATTCTAGGCAGAAACCAGAAACCAGCTGGAACCAAACTGGACAATGTGCCCCATGGGGAGAGATGCTATAGGCCACCATTATTTTCTTCCTCCATCTCTGATCAGGACACATGCCTCTTTCTTTCCTGCCTAGCAGGTTCTCCAGAAACCTAACAACAATTCCTGCAGAAATGGTACCTCTGATAGCTAGGACTTAATGGCAACATCCAGCTTTTCACCAAATTCTCTAACAGTGCAGGGAGAATAGGCTTCTCTCTGCATGAAATCTCCTATGCTGCACATTGCCATTAAACACAGCAAAGCAGCAAAGTTGCTGGGGACTTGAAAGCCACCATGAGAGAAAGTCAGGAAAGGATGGTATTTTCACATCGTGTCTTTCAGGGTTACAAAATCTTGCCTACAGCAACTAGCAGCTTTTCCCATCACATGGCATAAGCTGGCAAATCACGTGTCAGCCAGCAATGCTCCTTTCACCCTCCCTATGCCAGCTTGACCAGACTTCTCTTGCAACCAAGCTTTGAGAAAGAGTAACAGGATTAGATCGTATGAAATCTGAAGGCTGGAACTTTTTGCTACAGAATGCTACACAGAAAATTCACAGCTAGAAATGCTAAAAGAGCAAAAAGACTATATGGTCACGAACTTCCTCCTTGTAGTCAAAAGGATACTTCGTTCACAACCATGATACAAATTAGCGCAGTTACTATTCTGCATCTAGAAAACCTGGGCTGAAGACAAGGGTGGGTTTCGCAGAAGCCAGAAAGGCTGCTGCATGAAGGCAGAAGGGAAATCTGCATGAAGGGTATGGGAAATCATGCAAACATTTTCTCTGGCTATAGCTGTCACTCTCAGGCCACTTTTTTTTTAATTAGCAGAGTTAAACAACAATGAAAGAAAAACATGCCTGAAGAAAGCTATGAGCCAAGTCTGAATCTTAAGACAGTAAAAAATAAGGTTGTTCAGTCCATACTGGTTTGCAGACTTACAGTAGCATCAAACGTCCTCTTCAGAGTAAGCAGCTCAAAGATGACACAGCCTACAGCCCAAATGTCTGATTTGAAGTTGTATTTCACACCCTGGCAGAGTTCTGGGGACATGTAATACGGAGTTCCCACCAGCTAGGAAAGATAACATTTAAAAATCAGAAGTGATCCAGCAGCCTTCAATTCAGGAGCTCTGTATCCATTATGTTCACACAGAACAGAGCTAGACACTGCTCTGACACAGCCCTGAAGTGACATACCTAACTAACGTGCTGGAGGGATGGGAACAATAAGCACACTTCTTCCCCTCTCATCCACAAACCTGTCTTTCCCTGAGCTTCCTAAAAGATCCTAGACACCTCTCTTCTCATGTACCTGATGTGGTACATACTTCTCAGTGGAGCAGTAGTCATAAAAACACAGCAAGGACTTTCCATGCTCTTAAATACACATCACTCAGAGGTAATCAGGGCCTTATGTACTGACCAGGCATATGGAAATTATCACATGAGGTTGAAGAAAAAAGGATTTAGCAAAGCTTCCAAATACAGATGCCAGACCTTAGCTATGAAGCCACTCTGATCACAAGATACTGCCAGGACAAAGGCTGCTCTGTCTCAAACGAAAAGAAGGGTTCCTTTTGGGTCAGTACGTAAAAAGCTGGCTTGAGTCCCACTCAACAGGCTTTCACTTCAGAAATGGACTTTCCTGAACGATTGTTTTGTGTAGAACAAACATCCCCACTACACAAAAAATCCAAAACCCTGCACGTAAATACAGAAAGCCTCCCAGGTACTGCTGAAATAGTGGCTTAGCTCAAAGTCACAACAAGGAGAAGCAGAACAAACATGATAAAAGATGTAAGAATGAAGATTCCAGATGAATGGAGCTCACTCCCTAGAAAGAAACTAGGCAGCACAATAAAATAAGACAGAATTTAGAAAAAGAAGAAATATTTATAGATGACCTCTTTTCAACTCTCTCAGCAAAGCTCCAAGGACTACAAAGCCTGCCCTTCATTAGACTCTGGTAGTACACTGGATACCTAATGGGCACATTCAGAATCTGCCATCTCCCTCCCATTTCCTGTTACAGAGCGTGACAGCTACAGAGCTGTCCCAGTCATGGGAAGGTTTAGAAGTCCTAAGAATTGGAGTATCACATGGAGAACTAGGACACTGCACCTAAACCTTTTTTAAGCAAAGGATAATGTAAGCTTTCTGTAAGACACAGACATATTTTCCATATCTTCGTTGGTGAATGGGACAAAGAATGATAAATTAAGAAATTGGTGTTTAGTAAGCAAGATGTGAACATTCTACAAAATCACAATTTGACTGCTACAATTACAAATACTGACAATAACATGTTTTGCACTCATTTCCCAAAAAAATGACTTCCAGTCTGCCACCGGTCACTAGGTTACAAATAGGGCAATTAGACCAGAGCATAGCCAGCATATAAAAACGAAAATATGGTGGAAGGTGTGTAGTTCAAAATTTTTCATCTGTGAAAAAGGAAAAAACAACGCTTGCAGGTGTAGTAGGTACAGATGAATACAGACAACACAGGCAGAAACAAACCTGGAAATTCATAGCACAGACCGAACTGCCTCTGACAGCCAGAAGGCCACGAGAAGTGTGACAAAACAGAAGTGGTTCTGCTGCAGCCCAGTCTAGGGATGGCTTTATGCAGTAGCCTTGAGTTCCCACTTACAGTGGAACTGCACAATAGTGCTCATGTTGTGGAAGGGGACTGGCAAGTATTTAACTACACATCCTAACAGAACACCAACACCTGGCATTAAATCGAATAATACAGCCTGGTAAGGGGAAGTGCAAGCTGGCTTGTGTCCCAAACTATAATAAAGGCCTTTAGCAGATAGGAACCCCAGAAAATGTCTCCCTTTCCAAGCCTACCACTCACCAGAGAAATTATTGGAGCTGAGAAATCCAAGCTGAACCTTTTAGGTGCCTGCAATACAGCTTACCCTGTGTCAAAACTGGCTGCAAAAATGCATTCTGGCAGGGTCTGAACAAGGCCAAGCTTGACAGCCTTCTGGTAGAACTAATCTCTCCTACAAAGCTTTGCCCCCCTTGAGGAACATTACCAATAAACCATACACCTGGTTACCATAAGAAGCACAAGTGCCTTTCTTGCTTCTTCACAGAGCCTGAATATTAAAGAGATAGGAGACATGCCTACGGCACAGTGCAATGTCAGGCATGCACATCCAAGCTATCTCAAATCCACCCGAGGCAAAATTTACCTGTTAGCACAGCAGCATGACAAAATTAATTTAATTTGTTAAGCTGGACTTAACTAGCCCAGAGGAAGAGCGTTCTTCTGATGTGACTATAATGCTGTCTCTGTCCTTCAGCTAGCACTGCCTTCACATTCACAGATTCAGTACCATGCCTAGGGGAAAGAAGAGCAGTGCTCTCTAGCATGGCTATGCTAGCTCTGGTACAATTCTATTCCCATAGTGGCACCTATCTTTAGTCTACTGCTGCTTTCCAGAGAGACAGACCTCCAAAAGGTAACCTGGGAGCAAGGGTAACTGCAGGCTTCAACACATCAGCAAATAAGCCAAAGGTAGCGAGATAAAGTTAGGAAGTAAAGTTGTAGTGAGGTGGGTGTTGGTCTCCAAGTAATACGTGACATGACAAGAAGAAATGGCCCCCAGTTGCACCACAGGAGGTTTACATAAAATACTATGAAAAATTTCTTCACTGAAAGGGTCAGGCACTGGAACAAGATGTCCAAAGAAGTAGTTGAGTCACCATCCCTGGAAGTGTTCAAAAAAACATGTGGATGCAGCACTTGGGGACATGATTTAGTGGTGAACACGACAGTGCTGGGTTAACAATTGGACTCAATGACCTCAGAGGTCTTTTCCAGCCTTAATGCTATGATACCATAACATTGAGGGAAACTGAGGGATGAGGAAAAGGAAAGTAACAGAAAACAAGCAGCAAGAATCTACAGTGTCCCTGGTCTTCTGCAAGGCACGCAGAGATGAAAGAAAAGCACAACTCAGTTTGCACACAAAGATGGCAGATACTCACAGTCTCAGCCATAGAGTACTCCGAGTTCAGCTTCTTTGCCAACCCATAGTCTCCCAGTTTAATCAGGTTTGCCTTGGTTAGAAAGATATTTAATGTCTTTATATCTCTGAAACGAGAAAAAGAAATTCAAACACTCAAATACACTTCCAGATTTCACAGTTTTCCACACGTTACTATACCTTCTCCCCAAAATGAGCTACTTGCTACTCTGCCAGCACTCTGTCACACACATATACACAAAGCTCTCCAAAGGCAATTCCACCCCAAGCACTGGGGCAGTAACTGCAGTTATCCATGTTTTATCACATTCCCCACACAAACACAACACGGTTTCAAAAGCTCAGGCTCCAGACACCTATGTAAAGGCCACAGATCAAAGATAGTTCTTTCCCCCCTCTCAGTTTCTTCTCGTATGAAGGTCATTGAGCAGATCTTATTTTTGCTAGTTTTATAAATAGACCCAAGCCAGGAGTCCCTGAGCTCACTAAAAACATAAGTGTAAGTATGAATATGTATGTATGCAAATATAAACACATACACGGAGGGTGTGAAACAGATGCCACTCTAGAACTTAAGCATAATGTCCTTACCCCTCAAGAAGAACTCTTTATAACATGACATAGGATTCTAGTCCATGAGCTGGGCTGGGCTGATTGAGAAGGCTTTAGTCTAGGTTGGAAGGGGGAAGGAGATAAGACCAGGCTCGCTAGAGATGAGCCTGTGGGCTGCATGCCAGCGTTGGGGGTGAAATTGATAGCCCAGCTGAAGTGCATCTGCACCAATGCACACAGCGTGGGTAACAAATATGAGGCACTGGAAGCCACTGTGCAGCAGGAAAGCTGTGACATAGCTGCCATCATGGAAACGTGGTGGGGGGGACTCGCACTTCTGGAGTGCTGCAATGCAGCTCTTCATAAGGGACAGGTGAGCAAGGAGAGGCGCTGGGGTGGCTCTGTGCCTTAGGGAGCATTCCAACTGCACAGAGCCCAAGGTCAGTGACAATACGGTTCACCAGCAATGGGTGAGAATCAGGGGGACGACCACCCAACCAGGATGAAGAGCCAGAGGATATTCCATAAGCAGCTGGCTGATGTTTCATGATCACTAATTTTTGTGGGAGACTTTAACCTGCTGCATGTCTGCTGGAAACTCAACACAGCAGAGAGGAGGCAGTCTAGGAGGTTCCTGAAGTGTGTGGACGATAACTTCATGACACAGCTGGTTAGCAAGCCTACCAGGGCAGTGCCTGCTGTTTCTGAACAGACAAGGGCTGGTGGCAGATGCAGTGGTTGGAGGCTGTCTTAGGTAGCAACCACAAAATGACAGAGTTTTCAATTCCTAGTGAAGTAAGGAAGTTCTGGAGGGCAGACTTTAGTCTTTTCAGGACACTGGTTCAGACGGTCCCTTGGGAAACTGCTCTTAAAAACACAGGGGTCTAGGAAGGCTGGACACACTTTAAGAAGGAAATTATAGAGATGCAGGAGCAGGCTGCTGGAGAAGCTGGCAGCCCATGGCTTGTATAAGTGCACTCTTTGCTGGGTTAAAAACTGCCTGGGTGGCCGGGCACAGAGCATAGTGGTGGTGATGGGTGCCACATCCAGTTGGCAGTCAGTCACCAGTGGGGTTCCCCAGGGCTCAGTGTTGGGGCCAGTCCTGTTTAATATCTTTATCGATGTTTTGGATGAGGGGATTGAGTGCACCCTCAGTCAGTTTGCAGACAACACCAAGCTGGGCAGGAGTGTTGACGGGCTAGAGGGCAATAGAGGCTCGGCACTGGGATCTAGACAGCCTAGACCGATGGCCTGAGACCCATTGTAGAGGTTCAGTAAGGTGAAATGTCAGGTCCTGCACTTGGGCCACAACAACCCCAGGCAGTGCTACAGGCTTGGGGCAGAATGGCTGGAAAGCTGCTCAGCAGAAAGGGACCAGGGGGTGCTGGTCGACAGCAGCTGGACATGATCCAGGGTGTGCCCAGGTGGCCAAGAAGGCCAATGGCAACCTGGCTTGTGTCAGAAATAGTGCGGCCAGCAGGACCAGGGCAGAGATTGTTCCCCTATACTCAGCACTGGCAAGGCCACACTTCGAGTCCAGTTCTGGGCCCCTCACTGCAAGAAAGACATTGAGATGCTGCAGCATGTCCACAGAAGGGCAACAGAGCTGGTGAAGGGTCTAGAGCCCAAGTCTGATGAGAAGCAGCTGAGGGAGCTGTGGTTGTTTAGCCTGGAGAAAAGGAGGCTCGGCTGAGACCTTATCACCCTCTACCACTGCCTGAAAGGAGATTGCAGGAAGATGGACGTCAGTCTCTTTTCCAAGGTAACTGGTGACAGTTGTCACAAGAGGAAATGGCCTCAGGATACACCAAGAGAGGTTCAGGTTGGACATCAGAAGAATTTCTTCACTGAAAAGGTTGTTAAGCATTGGAATGGGCTGTCCAGGGAAGTGGTAGAGTCACCACCCCTGGAAGCGTTTAAGAAACAGCTAGACGTGGCACGTAGTGCTATGGTTTAGTTGACATGGTGGGTGTTCAGTTGCACTCTTAAGATCTTGGAGGTCTTTTCCAACCTTAATAATACCATGACTCTATGACATACTACGCCCAAGAGATCAAAAGGCTGATGGCCACAAAAACGCCTAACTCCAAAACTCACTGAAAACACTCTCTCCCAGACAGAGTAATCTGTATGTAGTTTCACAGATCAACACAAGAGACTGGAAATAGAGAGGAAGCCCCCGCAGCATAATATGCTTTTCATGGCCAACACTTCATAACACCCTTAACACCCTCTTTTCCTAACGTACCATCAACAACTTCCCAGTGTAGATCAGGAAAACATCAAGTAAAGCAGCACTTTGCATTCATCCACTTGGGGCATCGCAAAGTCCTGGATCACTCTGACAATGTCTGCAGCAGAAGAAAATCACTGCAAACATTTAAATAATTGTTCATTATTATGGAAGGATTTGGGGCCACACATGTTCGGAAGTGGTAAGCAGGAAATCACTGCAAAGCAGGACAGACATGACATCTGCTTCAGGCCAAAAACTTAGGCACTACTTTGCTGAGTGTAGGCTACCAACCCCTCATTAGCAAGGCTTGCCAATTACTAAAGATTCAGAATGGCAGCAGCCAGGATGCTATCCTACAGAAAACATCCTCACACAGCTATGCCCGTAAGTTAGTGCAGCACATGATCCAACTGTGCTGGAAGTGGCTGCCTACACGTGCAATACTCCCCAGAACATCACTGTCTCCTTGAAATGCACATAAGACATGAAATTTACTGCTCCCAAACAGAAAAGGACAACAGAAAAAGATAATTAGCTACACATTAAAATCTCAGAATAACTGTCAAAATTACCACTACAAGCTAACAGACAGTACTAGGTCCTTAAGTAACAGGCCAACAAAATAAGATTCAGCCAAATGCAGGACAAATCTTCACATGGGTTATATTACAGCAGTGGACAAATGCAAAGTCGTCATCACTACTAGCCTCCAGGAATTACAGAATGATGTACACATTGGCTTGCAGCTATTAATTGTGGAACAGGTCGGAAGTACCTGCTCTTCCTACCCACTTTAACAAACATCATTTATTGGCAAATTTACTTCCTTCCTATGTGGATAAACTCTTTGTTCACACAGCTGCAGTTCCATTTTCAAATACAAGATTTCCTGCACATTTATCACAAGACGGCTTCCAGCCCAATAAAAAAGGGATACCAAACATCTAGGAGATCCTATTACACTTTGGAGAGAAGCTCAGTGCTTGCTTTAAACAAAGAAGCAAAGGAGTTCTTCACTCACCCCCATGAACTGCACTGGTTACCTCAGCTTTGCTGCATACCACACTTACCTGTGAAGAATTCCTGCTCGATGAATGCAGCTCACCGCTGATGCAATTTGAAAGAGATACCAAACCACCATCTGCATAGGTAGGAATATAAGCATTATGTGAGGCTGGAAAAAAATAAAAAAAACCACAAAACCCTACACGTCCCTGTCACACTGAGGCACAGCAAGAGGGCCTGGCCATACCATTTAGATGCTCTTTCAGAGGTATGAAAATTTTAGAATTTCCTGGTTTGGAAATCTCTAAAAAAGATATTCCAATAGGTAGATTGTTCTGCTGCCATTCATAGTGTCTGTCCTGACAAGCGCCACAGATTCAATAAGTGAAAAGGCTTAAGAATAACAACTAATGACCACTTGGGAAACATCTACAGTTGTGCTCTCCAAAATATGAACTGTGACCATTAAATACTCTCCATAAGCCAGAAAGCCTTAGAAGTCACTATATAAGACAAGTAAGTGTAATCATTAACCAGCTCAGCATGCAGTGAAAGCAGACAGCAGAAAGTAAGTTTAAATAAAATAAAGAAAGAAAAACGGAAGAGTAAGACAGATTCAAGGAAATCACTCGAAAAAACCCTACAAAATGATTAAGAAGGGAGAGAAATAGAGTGCCCACTAGGAAGAAACACAGAAAGAGGTTTAAAAGTTAAATGTTTGCCAAGATGATAAGATGAAGAAAGCCTGCTCTTTCATTATTCCTCCCTTGGAACTATATACTGCTTATAGACAGTTAAAAAGGAAAATAAGAAGTTTTGGTTAGTCCACAAATGCTTGCAATATTGAACCAGGAGGATGCCAGCCCCCAGGTAAACACAGAAATTCCCCACCATCACAATGAAAAAAAATTTGAAGAAATACTCAAATAACCCTACAGATCCCCAGAACATTAGGCCAGCCCCACTGCTCCCTCAAACCAGTCCAAATTACCTCTTCTTCAAATAACTTGTCTTTCTGTCGCAGAATCTTATCGTAGAGGTTCCCTCCTGTAATTATAAGTGAGTGAGAAAGACAGAGAGGTTCATCTTAGTTAATGGCAGCAGTTGCTCTGCTCAAGTGCTGCTGGGAATACTCAAATCCCCTAAGAGATCCGATTAATCACTACAGCTCTCTCTCAGCATTCTTCACTTAAACTGGTCAGGCATCCACAAAACTAAGTTCTTCTTCCATCTAAGAACTTCAGTGGCATATTTAAGCCTAAGCAGAGATAAATCTTTAACACCACCCTTTAATACTCTCTGAAAAGCAAATCAGTAAGCTCAGCCAGCAGTCCCTACTTTTTAATTTACTTTTTGTAAGTGCTTCTTGGGATATGTAAACATGTATTAGCTGTACACCAAATCACTTGAGATTGTCCTGTTCAGTATTATATATATAAATAATATATTAAAAAAGAGAAAGAAAACAATTTTAAGGTCAGAGCAGTCCCCAAAAGCACAATTTACTGTCTTTCACTTCTTACTGCCCAGCTCTGACTGGCCTGTCCTTTATCTGCCCTGCCAAATACATCGGTGCAGAATTCACAAAGCACTGACAACAGGAATATCACTAACAGAAGCCTGATATCAGCCGAATCTTCAGGGCACCCCATGACTTCAAGGCAGCAGACTGAAAATCAAGGAGAGCTAAAAGAAATGATGCTGAGGGCTGCAGGTAGAGATACTCCCTGTCAGATGAGATCCAAACAGTAAATCCCAAAACTCTGATCACCTCCTGTTCCTATTCCAATTCCCAATTATCATATACTATGTCCTAATTCTAATGGATCACCAAGACCATTCCCATGGTGCTAGACAGCTTTTGGCTGTATGATTTCCATGGGCCTGTCAAGTGGTAAATGTCCAAAAACAAGCTGCAAAGACTCCTTTGTCTACTTGAGGGACTTAATTCAGACTTCCATGTTAGGAAGATTTTTCTAATTAAGATCCCTTTCTCTTAATTTCTTCTCATTCAGCCTTGCTGTAACTTCTCAATGTTTCTTTTTTCTGCCTTACATTCCCATTTGCAAATTAGCTACAAATTACTCTTCACATTCACAGTTTAACCAAAGTATTTACTCCTGGCTCTTCTTATGAATGTCTTCTCTAACCATTCAAACTTTGCAGGCTTTTAGTCAATCGTGTTCTTCACCTCTCTTTTTTTCCCATCTTTTTTGCAGCTTTTCTGAACCAAAGAGCATGATAGGTACTACATTGCCAAAATCCTACCCAGGGAGACAAGTTAGCTCTTGACTCATAAAACCAACACCTCTATGCACACATGTGAAAACAAAATTAATTTAGTATTTGTTTTATCTAATCACATCTAACCTTCTGACATAGGTTATTCTCTTTTCAATTACTGTATTGTATAGGA
Source organism: Pachycephala philippinensis (assembly GCA_013397055.1). Classification (NCBI taxonomy): domain Eukaryota; kingdom Metazoa; phylum Chordata; class Aves; order Passeriformes; genus Pachycephala; species Pachycephala philippinensis. The sequence goes on along the minus strand of VWZT01004883.1, from coordinate 1,236,908 downwards.
TATTTCTTCCCAAATATATTTCATTTGTATTCACTGATGTTATCCCATGGTAAACCCAAGTCTTACAGTACCATGATATACACATAGAACTAAAGGCAAATAAATCAGTAACTTGGCTTCTTCCTCTGTAAAATAGGGGCAACATTTACTGAAATTTGAAATCCTTTTCTAGATCTTCAGAAGAAACAAGCCAATTAAACAGTAAAATCTTTGGATTCTGAGGAGTGTCTGACAGTGACTACTCCAGCCTTACTTTAAAAATCACACACAAATTATCTTAGGCTTGTACACTGTTTAAAAAAGCCAAAGAAACAACTATTAATGCATTGGCAAAACCACTACGTGGAAGTCCAAACAAGATTTCCTCTTTCTCATGTCCCTTGTTCTGTACCACTCAGACACATTCAGGCAACACCAGCTATAAACTCATCTCCTGGTTATTATCCCAAAGCCAACAGAGGCATTTACAAATGTGCACAGACATCAATACTATGCAGCTTTTCTCTATGCCCTGCAACAAATTTATAATGGCCTCAAGCATGCAGTCTTTTCAGGGCAAGTAAGTAACTCACCCAGAGAGAGAACCCCTAAAATAAAAGGTGCCTCAAAGAGCTAACATTCCTTTACACTTGGACTGGACTCCACCCTCCATAAGAACAAAAAGCGGAGAAGAAAAACCAGCTTTGACCAAGCTGCCAACCAGGGTGTCTGACACAGTTTGAAAAGACTTTGCACAACTCTGTTATGCTCTCCAACCTATTCCAGTGAAAGCAATCTGTTGTGTAAGGTGATCACAACATGATGATAGCCTTTTCCAGCAAAAAATGTTTCTACCGATGAGCCAAGGCTTAATGCAAGCCCTATACAAACACCAGATACTTAGCCTGGGGAGCTGTCCCACTCACCCAAACAGGAACCACACTGCAGCTCTAGGCATGTATCCTGTTCCAGCAGTGTAAGGGCTGTATATGGGCTCCTCTTCCTGCTGTCTAAGAGCAGCTGCTAGTCAGAACCTCATAGCAAATCCTTCTATCGCTCCATCCGAGCTAGGACTGTTTCCCCTGTGAACTGCAAACACCACCGTCTGAACTACTCTTGGACAGAATTTTAAAATTTTCTCCACCACCAGAAGGACCACATTTGTTGTTTATGTTTTTTTAACAGTAAATGCTGAAAGCAGAAGGCAGGAAAAAGTCCTGACTGCAGTGTACCAGGAGATTTTTAAGCTTTGATTTATAACTGCCAAATTACAAACCCATTTAAGTGACAGTACTGAAAAAACAGCCCAGCTCTGTACTGGTAGAGAGGCCCAAATAGTCTCATGGTCTTTTCCCACTCTTCTCCTAAAAGAACACAGCAAGGTGCACTAGAAGTGTTTATCACAAATAACCCACTCCTTCCGGTGCACCAGCCATTCAGGAAACTCAGGAAATCATCTACTGCATAGACTGCCTCCACTAACTATTGGGCTTCTTTTTTTAGCACCTGAGACACAAATCAGAAGGATTCTCAGTCTCTTCTTCAGGAGCTATGTAGCAGAATTCACCTCCACTCCTCTGCTCTCCAGACAACACCCCAGAAATACTTGCTGCAGGTTCTGCAGGAGGGTGACCCAGACACATGGCAGCTGGCTGTTTATAAATGGGAGTAGGGATCTCACCATTACAGTACTCCAGCTCAATCAGGAGCGTGGTGTTATCCATGAAGTGATTGTAGTATGCAATGATGTTCTCATGCTGCAACAGGGCCAGGATAACAATTTCATTCAAAGCATCACGACGCTCCTTTTCTGACAGCCGGGTCAGGTCCACCTCTTTCCACACTACAAGTGAGTCATCCTGAAACACAAAAACATCTTTCAATTAAAAACACACTGTTATGAAGAAAACAGTATGTGCCTTTATAGCAGGAAATTAAAATATCAGGAAAAGTAAAAGACTTTTCTGTCTCACAGATTTCAGACAAATATTCTTAACAACTTAAGTTTTGAGGTTTGTTGTTTGTCATTAAAAATAGCAATGGCCTGAAGCCATCTTTCTAGCTGGCCAATACTCACTTGGGGAAAAAAAACCAAAAACAAAACACCAAACCAAGGGAAAGACACAGGGTTTATTTCAATAAAGACTAAATATACTCCCATTCAATAAAGGGAGAACATTCTATTTTTAATCCTATAACTGTAGGATATTGTACAAGACCGTAAGTTGTTACAAATATTCAAAGAAAAAAGCCTAAAGAAAAAAACAAAAACCAAAGCAAACCAATAACGAAATAAGAATTAATTTAGTTTGTCCTTGTTAGGCCCACAGACGTTGTCAGCCATGCTATGAGTGATCTCTCAAGTGAACAACGTTCACTTACTGCCCAAGCCATGACATCTCAAGGTGGCGAGAAAAAAAACTGAAGAACTTCCCTTTGGAACTAAATCAAACATTTTTCCTTTACAGCCGCTAAAAACCACAAATACAATTGAACTGGATGGTATTAAACAAGTTGGGAGCAACAGGAGGACTGGCTTTTCATCCAGTCTCCCCTAATTACACTGAAATGCTGAGCACGTGAGCAAGTTACCTGTATGAGATGACCCCATGTCCTCTGTGACTGGAACAAAACATAGAAAAATGAGTAGTCTACTAACGTCAGAAGAATCTCCACATCTCCCTGCGAAGCTTCAGGGATTGGCAGTACCCAAACGTGTCAAAACCCAGACCCTGCACTCCTGGACACTGACTGATGAAGCTGTCACTTCGTGTCCGGGCTGTTCCCAGAGCGGTGTCGGGGGATGTCACCCTGGGGGCTGTCAGTGTCACCCTGGGGGCTGTCGGTCGCCCCAGGGGCCGAGCCTGCTGCGGCTCCTCGGGCACCGGCGCCTTCAAGCACCGGCCCCTGGCGACCGCCCCGCTCGCCCTGGCGGCGGCCCCCGCCCCCCGGAGCGGCCGCGGGGCCCCTCGGCG
>VWZT01004883.1:1214081-1233693 GCA_013397055.1 Pachycephala philippinensis | reverse complement strand
CCCCGCCCGCCGCCGGGAGCGGGCTCGGGGTGCACCAAGCCGCGGCCGTGCGCGAGTTCACTGCCCAAGAAGACAAGCGTTCAACGCTAGTTTCTTACAAAGCTTTTAGGAAAAAAACTGCCTGAAGTAACTGATTTATATCAACAAAGTAATTACTGCTTCTTATTGTACAGATGTTAATGTTTCTTTTTGCTTAGCCATGCTACACATAACATACATTGTTGGAAAATAATTGACACAAGGGAGAACACACATGGATGAACAACACGACTGCACCCCAAGCACAAAGATCTGCTGGAGTAGTTAGAACACTTGCAGTGGGTACACATTTCACACTGTTAATAAAGCATCGGAGCCTCCCTCTCCGTGCCACTCACAGTTCACGGACTCTCTGATGAAGAAATAAACTAAAAGCTTCGTAAATATTTTAGAGCTGAAGGTACAATGACTTCTCTGTCATGAAGAAATATTTGCACCCTAATCTTAGGTTTGTGATTTATTTTCTTCACAAATGATGCACACCATCATAATTTCAAGGCTTTATTTTCAAAGTTCTGTGATCACAACTACAGGTATGAAAGCGGAGTTGAATGATGCAGAATGTTCACTTCAAGACAGGTGATCCAACACTTACAGGAGACCTCAGGAGCTGAAACACAAAGCCCTAAACCCAGGCACAACAGAGCCCAGTTAGCTCTTATTTCACTACTTTAGGAAGATGCTTGAAAGACTGAGCAATACTCCTTGCAAGGTGCTGAAGGTTAAAGAGCTGTTCAGCATTATATGCACCTATTTGTGAGTAACTTATACATCAACATCTATTTGTTGTGCATTGAAACTATTTCCATACAAAGATGATGTCCTTAGGAGCAGCAAAGACAGCATGTCAGTTTTAGGATAAAGAAGCTTGCAGTAATGGATGAGCTCAGATGTGTCGTGCTAAGGATCAGTCACTCCCTCCCTTGCAAGGAGAGTACTTGGCAAAATGTCACCTGGCAAATAGTAATAATTGAAAAAAAATCTGCCTGACAAAAACCTAATGAAAATGGGATTAAGGAATTTGGAACAGTTGTAGAAAATCAGAAGACTAATTGAAAAAGTCAATCTTCATTTTTCCTATTTGAAAAGTAGAGCTATCTTGACCATTATTATCTACAGTACCTCACAAATTCTTCCATAAAGCACTTACAGTAGTAGCCACAATCAGGTTTAGCCACCCCGCAGCATTGCCTTTACTACCCTTTAAGAAGCAGGCAGTAATTCTCAGCAAGATGCCCCTAAGGTAAGTAGCAGTCGCTGCTCAGTCAGGTTTACTGGAATATGACTGAAGAATGCATATCTGACTTTACACTGTATTTTTTACTCAAGTATTTAAAGAAATCAGACCATCAAGCCCCCATCAAGGGGCAATGTGTCATTTTGACTCTTGCAAAATGAGTATTGAAGGATGAATTTGCGTAAGGGTAAGAAAACTGTCATTTAAACTAAATCACAGCAAGCATCTACCTTCAAAGGTCTCATTAATGGTTTTCAGAGTCAAGGCAGTACATTGGTTATATTACTAAGACAAGCAAAGATCAGCCCATGCTGAGAAAGAAGTGACAAGGCATCTATATGGTTAATTATAATTAAGAAGACAACACCATGAAAATCCAGTTATATATGTACAGCAAATACTTTATGTGTGAAGGAAGATTGTCCAAACAAAGTATACTTGCGGGAAATAAAAGCCCAAGCAGCTGGTATTGGTGAGAAAATGCTAGAGGGTAAAACTCTGCAGCAGGTCAGACCAGAGCTGCAATGGGGTATAGCAGGAAAACACAAGCACCTTGTCTCCTCTGCTTGCCTCATCTGTTGGCAGCTGTAGGAACAGCACGCACCAAATAACCAAGGAAAAACAAGTTCTTATCATTACAATTCTAACAGAACATCTTGGTGCAGTTTATGCAAAGATCACATAATGCAATTGATTTAAAAGCTCAGGGGAAAGCTACCTCAGGAATACCAGCTGTGAAAGGAAATCAAGTAACAGGAAACCACAGAAGTGAGACAAAGCAATGTGAGCATGGTCCTGTCATTGCTTTTTTGGGGGTTATGTGCTCCCAAAGGAAGTTATTCAACATGCACATTTTATTGCAGAAACTGAAATACAAGACAGGTGAATCCTTTAGGATGTAGCAGCTTTCTCCAAACATGAGCTAAACCAATGATCCTCATAGCAAAGACCACTGGGATGGACACCAAGAGATCACAGGTCTTCTGGCAGGCTGTGTCAGCAAGCCGGAAATGCAGAAGCTAATGCATTGAGTTTGAGGTGATAAACCACATGGACCTCTGGCAACAGAAGGAGCAAACAGGAATCTGTTACTACCATTTCACAGAAAGTCACTTCAAACGGAGAAACTTCTAGCTCCTGCCAGTCCTTCTGGTGCAAAGCAAAAGAGGATTCCTACAAACACTACTGAGCAAATACAAGTGTTTTAGTGCAACGGCAAAGGCTTGGGCTCCCCTGTTTCAGGTTTACAAAAAGGTCCAAGAAAAGCCAACTGGCAGTTCTTCTAAATCCTCTGCTCTTTCCAACCGCCTCAGAGAAAGCTGACCTGCCTCAGGTCTGCCAGAGCTACCACACCACCACATGCAGTGATGTGGGGGAAGAAAAAACAAGCACAAGTCTGACAAATTGTCCAGGTGGAGAAGGGGCAGCAGAAAAAAACCTGCCACGGCTGAACTCCTGTAGTTTTCACCAGACCCAACTTTCTTTTTCTCCTCTGAAAGATTTATCCATTTCAGGATTGTGCTCACTCTTTCCCAACAAGCCACCTTCAACATAAGGGAATTTAATTTCCCAAAGACTTTGTTCACTAAAAGCATGGCCATCTCAGGCATTGGAAAGACAAGTACTGCAGAGACACTCAACTAAAGATATGGGAGACAGAAATACACCACATGAACTGACAGAGGTAAAGAGAGGCCACGCTACTTTCCCAAACCTCTGCCTCAGGACCTGTTGAAATGTATGGGTGGGAATCCCCTCATGATCTTGACCAGTTGCCAAACTAGTTTGAGTCAAATGTCTCTCATCTGCCAGTTAGGAGGAAACACAGATGTTGTACGCTTGGGTTACTTCTCACAAACCTGAGCAGCTTATTAAAAATGAGTAAGTGTGTAAAATGCTCATCCCCTCACGCATGTACGCAAACAGCAGCTGCTGTGGGCACTCTGTACAGGGTGCAGCCCACGCTGGCAGAGCAGGAGGGGGAATACACAAAGAAATACCTTACTTAGGAATGCTCACGTGCTGTGTTAAGTACTGTGATAATTAAATCGTTAGTCACATTGACAAGTGGGTGGAAGAGGCTGGAAACGTCTGATGCAGTTTGCTACAGGCAATCATAGATTTACCAGTGATGCATTTGTCACACACAAAGATGGGCTCAGACCCAAGTATCTGCAACGGCTCAACTTTAGCCTATTTCCCAGAAGTGAAATGAGACGAAGACACCAGCCCTGCATCCACAGTGCTGTGAAACAACCGAGACTCCACTACCAACCTACCGCATGCAAGCAGCTGTATGATTTCACATAGTCAAAATATTCATCCAGGAAAAGAACTTGCAGAGGCTAATCCTTATCTAGAGATCTGAGGATTTCCCTTCCTGAAATTCTCCCCAATAATACTAACTAGTTATCTAGCATTTATGTGTCCCCAGTCTTGTTACGCAGCATATATCACTTGGCTACTGCATAACAAAAGGCTTGCAACATCAGCAGAGAAGATCTGACAGCATTTCAGTAAATACCTAACCATTCTCTTCAGTCTCTGCCACTCGTGTAGGACCAACTCATCTTTGCAACAGTTTTCAACTTCCTCTAAAGTACAAAACTGAAAGTACTTCTATTTGTCTTAATTAACTAAATTTTACATGGGAGCTGATGGTGAAACACTGGATCTTGTACCCTAGAGCACCAGCTCTGTTTCACTACCAGCCTTAAAATTCCTCCACATAGAGCAGTATAATTAGGAAGTGGGGAGGGAGAAAGGCAAAAAATGGTAACCTGTATTAGGACACCTCACTTGCTGTCCTGGTCCCACTCCACAGAGAAGCCTGTGCACCCTTCCGAAGTCTAAAATTAATTCTTACTAGTGAAGCCTAAGGCTTGTGGGGAGCCCGTTTACTTGCTGCTTCCTGTGACAGGTCAACTTTCAGGAAACAGCAGTCTGTAGGAACAAACAGTAAGAGGACAAGACTCACAGCAACAAGGTGAGGTGGGTTGTTTTTCCCCAAAAAATTTTTATTCGAGAAAGCTGACAAAAGTCCCCCAACCAGTCATTACAAGTAAATCCACACCAGTCCCCCGCACCTGCTCCCCAGTAACCACACCAGTACAGTGAAGATCAACACATAACACCAGAACGATAGAGTGTAACAGTCACCTGGGGAACTTAAGGCCTCACCACCATTTTTAAGATAACTCTGTACTCAGATAAGGACAGGGAGAGGATATCAAAACAGACAAGACCGGAACAGCCCCTTTCTTGTACTGTCGTCTCAAGTTATGTAAAAACAAAAGCAAAACCTTAACAGACCTACAGGCTTCAAACTGTAGGACCTAAAACTACCTTCAAATGACTTCTGTAATTCAGTCCTGTGGCACTGCTGCTGTTCTGCACTGTAACAGCTTTCAAAAACGTACAAGGATAAAACGGATGCAAGGGCAGAGGAGTGGACTTAGGAACCTAATATGGCTTTATCAAAAACCAAACAAATTAAAAGCAATCAAAGTACTTGCAGTGGAACTAACAACTCCAGGAACTTGGGAATGGCAAAGAACTAATGTATTTAGATGACAGGAGATCATCTTTACATCCTCTTTTCCATTGCCATTCCACCCTGGACAACTGTTTCCTTCCTAGCAATAGATCAGACTCAGGTCAGAAATTATAAAACTATGCTTTTTTGAAACTGCTAGGCTGGGCCCAGGGCCATGACAACCCCATCCCTACCCAGAAGTGTCTAGACACAGGACACCAGAATGCTATGCTGCTGAACCACTTGCTCTGAAGGAATGCAGAGACGATGAAAGAATTGTAATCACTGCCTAAAAACTATAGCAAGTTAAGTCCAGGAAGTTAACCTGCCTGTTTATTTAACATCATACCACCTGGACAGCTGAGAAATGGTGAGAAGCTGCTGGCTCTTGCTGTCTAGTACTGCATAGGAAAATAGCAGTTCTGCTGAGGGCACAGTTCAGACTGCCCTCTCAGATGTAGAATTAGCCTATTCCCACCCTATACTGCCTTTTTTAAGTTCATCCACATTCTTCTAACTCCTCTGCTACCCTGCACAGCACTATTGTACCCTCAGACTTCAATGTAGGGTACAGGCCCTCATGCCTCATGTGAGCATGAGCTCACCCTCCTTTGAGGTCTCAGAAAATGACATTCAGCCAGCTTCCTGGATAGATGAGAAGTCTCCTGCTCAATATAAGACCAAGTTTCCCAGCATGACCTGCTCCCATCTGCTCTGTGACTGTATCTGACCGAGGCCTCCTGCACAAAAGGCTGTTCCTGACCAAGGCTTTCAGGAAAGCTGCTGCACCATTTCAAAACAAGAGAGGCAAATCCAAGACAAACATGTGGGGGAAGGGTGGGACCAAGGCTGGATAGCTTATTTGAGCAAAGCAGGCTTCTTTCCAAGCTCAAACACACTTCCAAGCCCGCCTTAGAAGGCTCCCCTTCCTCCAGGCTGAATCACCATATGCTCAAGTGCTCTGACCTGTCAGCACAAAGACACCAGCTCCCACAGGGAGAAACCCAGAGGTCCACGACAGGGACCAAAGCTTGGAAGACCCTCTATCCTCAGGCCCTGCTGGAATGATGAATCCTATCTCCATTTGCTCGAGGCTTAGATCTCAGCTGTTGAGGACAGGATTCCCCTGCTCTGCCCCAGTGTGACCTGCATGCCACCTAAAGAGCGCAGCAGGGTCAAGTGGTTCTGAGTAACACTGCAGTCACAGACAGATGGGAGACATCATCAAGCCATGATTATAAAAGGAGAATAGACAGCGCAAAAAACTTGCTGCAGCTGTCATGGAAACATCTTTTTTTATTTAATCGCTGCCCCAGGAATACCCAAACCCATCATGACCTCCCCCACCCTCAACATCCAACAGGATTTCACAAGTCCCCCGTTGCCTCCGATGTTTAGGCTCCCCTCCCCTTTAGGGTCCAAGTTCCTCCAGAAAAGCTCCAGTCAGTGGGTATCATCTGTGAGATGGCTCCAGGGGGCCATGGCTAGGTCCCAGCGGTGTCCAGCTGGGTCTGAGAGGAGGGGGAAGAAGATTTGCTCCTTTACTCAATCAGCTTCTTGGCCTTGAAGAAGCGACGCAGGTAGAAAACCTGCCAGGTGGCCAGTCCGATGAGACAGCACATGGAGAAAATGCTGAAGTACAGAACCCGGGTGTTTGTCGACTCTGAAACAGACAACAAACCATTGCACCTGAGTCTGGCATCACAGGATGCACCCCAAGATGGCCAAGTTCCTAGGACTTCTTCTCCCACATGCAAAAGCAAGATAGCATTAAGGCAAGGGCACCTGAGAACCAGCAGCACTTGAGAATAAAAGCAGAGGGAACAATGAGAAGGATAATAAGAGGGAACAAGGTGAAGCTGTGGTTAATGGGCAACACTGAATGGAACAGAGTAATTCGCATTAGGAATGGAGACAGAAAGAAATGATTTCTAGAGACAGAACACCAAGACTCAGTGACTGCTTCAGGTTTCCCTTACTAGGAACAGAACAGGCAGAGACCACTATAATTACTTGATCTCCAAATCCTGGCCTAATAACACATTTAGCAGAAATAAGGGGTTTTAGAGTTCCATCCCTCTGAAGGAGCACATGGTCTCTCACCATTTGTGTCCCTCATCTCCTCTTCTCGTTTCTTCATATAAGCAAAGTCGTTAACGATGGACTCTGAAAGATCTTCCAAGCGCCTCAATTCTACTTCCAGGGGTTTCAACTTCTCCACTTTAGCAATCTAGAAAACAGAAGAGTCAAATCACTGAACCAAAACCAAAAGCTCTCACATGGGTTTTTACTGCCAGTTTGAACCATTCCTCCCCACACACTACAGATGTGGGGCATCCTTCCCCTCGGGAAATACCTCTACAAGCCAGAAACTACCATTGCATAAAACACTGTCACTTCTCCCACCTGTTTTCTGAAACACACTTTCCTACTACTCCTCCTACACAATGGAGGAGCACAGAATGCATACAAGCACACTTCTTCCTTATTCGGCCTAATGTTAGCTTATTCACAGTTGGCTTCTGAGGAGTGGGTAGAAGATCTTGCCACACGACTAAACCTCCAGCGAGTATAAGTCACGGACTGAGATACAGGTGACTAACTTCCATATGCGTACAATACAGTTCCATAGGCACACACACTATGAGCACCGAGACTCCCTTCGCTAATGCCCAGGAAAGCCCAGGAAGCCCGGTTCCCAGCAGCAGCGGTTTGATTATCCCACAACAGCTCGGGGCTTTTATCTCTCAGACGGAACCTCCTGGGAAGCACAGGCAGGGACCCCGCAGGCACCAAGCGCTGCGACCGCCTCTCGCCACCGGGTGGCGCTGCGGGGCCGCTGCCGGGCCCGGCTCCCCTCGGGAACAACCCGCTTCCCTCAGGAACGCTGCGTCAGGCAGGACATCGCTTCTGTGCACGACTCCCAGCCCACGGTCCCACAGCTCACACGCTTGGTATCCAACAACAAAAATCCACAGCAAAATTCAATTAGAAAGCACAGCACACAACAGCAACTATTTAAGTTGAATGTGCAGACGTGTCTCTGCCCCAGTTGTGGCTGTAAGCTGACACACACGTTACATAAAACCTGTGACACAAGGACACTCAAAGGAAGCTAACAGCAACTCCTGCCACTTCTCCAGCGTAGGGTTTGGGTAACTGCGGTTCTTGCACAGAATTTGTCACTATTACCAACAAGCGACAGGCCCCTGCCATGAAGGCCAGATGCTGTGTCCCCAATTAATGCAGCAGAAGAAAGATGAGTTACAGAAAACACACAAAGCACCTGCAGCTCACCACCAGTCTCAGCCTCACAGGATTATTCAGGTATAAGCTGCATGATGACATCTCTCAGTGATCCGTGCTGACAGGCAGGCAAGAGAACACCCAGCATGAAGGTATCCCCAAAATACCACTTCCAGAGGCAGCTGCTTGGGCGTCAGAGCCAGAGCTGAAGAGATGCTCGTGACCAGGCCAGTGCTAGCTAATCAGCCGTTCCACTGAAGGGTCTCCACATGACACACGTATTCTGGCAAGCAGCAAGCCATCAAACAATCATCTGAGGATTTTTATGCTGAGGCAAGCTGTATATTATAGCTCTGCCAGCACAGCAGTGTCAGTTTGGAGTGTGTTTGAAAGGAGGGGTAGGAAGGAGCAGGTTAACCCCCTCCTGCTTTCTAGCCAATAGGTTGTAATGACAAAACCCTGTGGCCTGGACACATATCTGCCGGCAGAGAGCTTTGCTGAAAAACTGGCCCAGTGTCTGCATGCTCATGGCCCAGACTCTGCTGACACTGCTAGAACAGCCAGTCTGTAACACACACAAGGTCTCAGGCAGCTGTACTGACAAGCTAGCCTTGCACTGACCAGCTCCATTATCTTCCTTGAGGGCTCATTTCCTCATTCACAGAAGGCTACAAGGGTTCCACTGGGAAAAACCAAGGTTCATCTGCTCCATCTGCATCCCTTCAGCTGCTCTGAATGGGCGTAGCTATAAACATCTAATAGCCACTTTTAGTCCTCAATGTATTCCAATATGTATATCCTGAATCAGAGAATCATAGAATGAGAGTGGAAAAGACCTCTGAGATCGAGTCCAACCTAAGACCTAACACCATCACGTCAACTAGACCATGGCACTAAGTACCATGTCCCGTCTTTCCTTACTTACACCACAACCTCCCTAGGCAGTCCTGGAACCTTTTACCCCTAATGAAGCCAATATATGCACAGCTGCTCCAAGAGATTTTTTAACAAAGCCCACCAAGCATCTGTGATGGTGGAACATCATCATCATCCTAGAAAGAACACCTGGACCACCAGAACTGAGAAAAACAACTCCAATGAGCTTCCCATGGGTCACCTAAGGATTTGCCAAACTCTTCCTAGCATAGAAAGAGATACACTACAGCCAAGAATTGACAAGGAGTAGCTGATGTAGAAAAAACCCGAGATCATCAAGCATTCTTAGTACCATCAGAAATCTTTTCACTTTTCCCTATCTTCATTTCTACTTCTTGAATGCACAAAGTTATTCCTCCCAAACCCAGATAACTAAGGTATGACATTGCAGTTAGATTTTCTAATCCAGCTCACTATTCCAGCTGCTTTCCTCCAAGAATGTCTGGATTTATGGAAGTTTATGAAGACAGACTTGGACAGTACCAGTGACCCTCATTAAACTTCCTGAATCAAGTCTCCTTGCACCAATTCAACAAGAAGAACTGGGGCTGTACAACAGGTCACTGGTACCCATCAAGAGATGAACATCACAAGCAAAAGGCTCAAAAAGGCTGCAATTCCAGGAGAGAAACCTGAACAACATCTCTGCCCTCTGACACCTTACAGCAAACTGTCAAGTCAAAACTCACAACTACTACAGCAAACTGAGAAGAGAGATGGTGAAAAAAAAAGAAAACACACTGCAAAGCAGTGTGGTTAAACATCTATAGCAGCTGTACAAATAATAAATCAGTTTGAGTCCTTCATAGACATGCTGCTCAACAAGGCTCAACACAGTCTACCACTCTGAGAGGTCCTCACAAGTCAAGGATGCTTGGCAGGGCTGCCAAGAGCTTCATTTGGTATTAAGTGGGACTGCAAGTCTAAATTATTCTTTTCTTGTATTTGTCCATGGACCTTTTCCCTCAATCTAACTACATTCATGAGCGTAATAGATGCATTTATTCCAAGGCAGTTCTATCAGTACAACCAGTGAGTATGTAGATACACAGGCATACGAGAACCTTTCTGCATAGCAACAGTGCTTCTAGGTAGCACTACAGTAATGTAACTCTAGAGTATGCTGTGGGGTGGTATTTAAAGGGATTCTGTAAATACAGCCAACATAATCCTCCCAGTTACGCTCTCGGGGATTCACCCCATAAGATTTCAACTTCTTGCAATCCCTCAGTAGCAGGTTGACAGACAGCTGGCCCTATGACTGCTCCACTCTTCCCTGACCTCAAGCACATTTTTACTCTCCATGTAGGATGTGCTCCAGACTGACTTAAGACATGATTGCTCTGCTATTCCCTGACCCGAAGCACCTCCTTACACTCCACACAGGAAGTGCTCCCAACCAACTTAAGCCACACAAGCCCAGATAGCTCAAAGTTCAAAAGGATATAAAAACACCAGCATGACCATCTCATAAATTTATTTTCTAACTGGAACCATGCACAGTCTCCTCTGCTACCCACTCTCCTCCCTAAGGCATCTCCCATGCTCTTATGCACAGTGGACACAGCAATCATTTGCAGGACTCTTTCTCTACCAGTAATTTTCATTTTCTCAGGCACAGACTCTGTACTGGGGGATGACTGATCCCAAATTCTAGTGAGCCAAAAGCATGATAGCAGCCATAAAAATTCAGCATCCAAACCAGCCAGGACTGTCTCAGCCACAAAGCAACTGCTACTCCACACAGCTGGCTCTTGGGCCTAAGCAAGCTATGTCCACTTAAGATGGAGATGTTTAGGCTTTTACGCCTATTTCCAAACGCCTTCAAACCAAATACCCATTCCACAGTGGCTACTACTCTGCCAAACACCTTTACATTGCCAGTTCTTAGAAACACACAAGTGCCACTTCAGGCCTGCTGAGCCAGTACATCTTACAGTCAGGAAGGTAAGAACAGTAACATTGAAACGTGACCTTTAAGAGAGGGTCTGATATTAAGCTAAAATGATCTCTGCTGCTGGGGCTGGACAAACTTCACCTCTCAGTGTCTTGTTGCCTCTAATGCCTATGCCCAGAAGCTGGGTCATGCTGTCCTAGCAAAAAAATTCACACATTAAGCTCCAGTTCCCAGAGTACAGAATCACCTCTAGTTGATGTTTGTCTTTTTTTTTTTCCTCCCGTAACACACAAAGCTTCACTGCAATTGTAGTTTGCAGACAGGCTTTCATCACCGCTGGGAAAACAGCTTCCCATCATGAGCCCAGATCTACAAAAGGCATCACGTGAGTGCTGGGAAAGGGGAGCCTGCAGTGCAGGCAGCCAGGGGACATACCTCCTCGTAGTTCTTTGCTTCAACGCCATGCTTCATATCCAGAGTCACGAGCTGGTCCGGCATCCTCCCTGTTCCTGGAAGCATAATGAAAGGATTCCTTGTGTGAAACATTCAGCCTGCCAGGAAATCACCAGCTCTTCCCACCAGTGAGGAAGAACTCAAATCCCTCCCCTCCCCTCCCTCCATGTCTGCAGCTAACTGCGGAGGCAGCACAGTCCAGCCTAAAAATACAGAGACTTCACAATAAATCCTGGCTGAAGGAGAGCCTTCCAAAGATAATGAGAACAAGCTGTAACTAAAAGCACCGAGTGTCTACAGGATGCAAATCACTGTAAAAACTGCAGAGGATTAGAACATGAACACCAGCTGCTATGAGACAGTCTAGTGAAAGACAAGTCACCAGAGGGACAAATATTCAACTGGGAAGCCCACGTTCACAGGAAGTGAACCAGCAACTTGTCCAGGTTACTGGGGCTGTAAATGACTTTACATTCAAAGGAGCAGAAGATAAACTGCTCCAATTGAGGAATGTGGCGTATGAGGACTACTGATCCTCACATGCTGGAGCATCTGCAGAAGCCAAAGCAATCCCTTTACCAACCATCTCAGATACCCAAGAACCACACTGCTAATGAAAACCCCAAGAGAGCAAGACGCTTCCGAAGCTGGGAAAACACTGCCCCAGAGAGCTGCCAGGATCCACACAAACAGCACATAAGGCTGCAGTCACCAGCAGAATAGGTGTTTTTCAAGGCTGTAACCCCCAGGCTAAGGAAACCTGTGGCTTATAGCTTCTTTCAACTGCTACAAACTCTCACATCTGAGAACATTCGCAAGAGGAAAAAAAACCATAAGACAGTCACATCAGATACTCTAAAAAATGCAGCACGTCAGCTTATCTGAGTATCATTCTGTACCATACCACCCACCAAGAAAATGTCTGTATGTAACACATTCCCAAATCCCAGCATGTTGGGACATACAGTTGTCCTCAACTGGCTGCCAGCAAAACACAAGGTCTGAATTTACTTGAACGATGAATTTCAGAGTCTCTATCCAGGAGCATGTCCAATACTCAAATTTTGTCTCTGAAGGCTGCCAGGTGGGCATTCCCTCAGTCCACAAACAAATTCAATATACAGGTTACGCTGGGTCACTCCAGTTGGAGCTAGAAAGATATTCCAGATCTTCGATACAACATCGCCAAATTTTTTCTCTACACACTCACTGAACAGCTCTTCAACACCAGAGTAGAATCACCTTCTACTGCTAGCAGGACAATGAATAATCTACTGATAAGATGATGCATATCAACTACAAAGCGCTTCTGAAGTTTCCTTATGGGAATGCACTATGTAAGAGCCCAACAGTTAATTATGATTAGATAGAATTTTGTTGTTTTCTCATAAAAGACCAGTTACTGTAAGAAACCCCTGAAGTCCCAGCACTGTTTGTTAACAGACAGGCTGTATACAATGCCCCAGTGCTCCTTTCCCCAACCAGTTTTGACTTCTTTATGCCACACACGTTACCAGCACACGTGGAGACAGGCAGGTAGGACAGACAACAGCTGCAGAAAAAAATTCACAGCACACAGTTCAGTGAGAGGTTTTTTTAATGGTGCTCAAATTATAGCAACTTGAGTTGAAAGCTGAAGCTTGCAGGAAGAGATGAGAAAGATGAAAAGGCCAGAAGAACAGAACTAGAAGAATTTGCTAGACTGGAAGGGAGAGCTGCCAAGAGGCAGTAAGAAACCAGAAACCTTAAAGCTGCCAGGTGCAAAGCAATGGAGAGGAGACATTTTGCAAGAGGTTAATGTTGTCAGGAACAGCAGGGAAAAACTCAAGCTGCTCTTCTGTAAGTTTACTAAACCCAAGGCAGCTCCCTTCACACTCATCTGATCCTCAGAAACCCCTTGCTTCTCCTGCAGCCAAGGCTCACCAGAGCAGGCTGGATCAGCAGCAAAAACAGTCAAGATTCAGAGATCACGAACTAAACTGATTCCTACATTTCTAAGGTCTTCAAGAGGTCATCTCACATGAGCACTGAACTGTTTCCCAGGAAATTAGGGGAGCTCTTAATTTGCAAAGTCAGTGGAAAAGCAGGATGGTTGAACTGAACATCAAAAAGTTTTCCCACAGGAATTCCAGAAAAAATTAGTCCTAACGCTCTTAAGAAAGTTTGGGAAGAGAAGGATTACAGAAGGAGCATACAGTTAAAGATTAGCACACAGAAGAGCCCTAGAGGGACAATGCAGTGAGGCCAGGCTGTTCACCTGAGATTAGCTTATCGTGGGAGAGTAAATGTGCCTGGGAACAGAGCACTGGGGTCAGGAAAACAGGACCATTCTGTCTGTAAGAGAGTAAAAAGCCTATCACGCAAATACCCACAGCTCCAAGAAGCACCCTAAGAACTCCTCCAGTCTGATAAGGTGAACCTTCGATATAGGCTCTCCTTCTCAGTTCCTCTTCCTCATTTCTGTGGTTAGGGATTGAGAAATCCCAGTTGCTTGGACCCCTCAGATCCAACAGCTCTAGGTTTCCTCTACCAACAGTCTGTCTCTTCCAGTACTTCACAGACATCCTCCTCAGCTGCTGCCGTAAGTCCTGATTACTTACTTGATGAGACTGGGAAAATACCCCTAATCTTTAAGGAGAAACACGGGAATTAAACAGACTTGGTAAGTTCCCCCACTCCCATGCTGACCCTATAGAGGAAACAAGGTACTTCCTTGTGACGTGGTTACTTCTTTCCAAGCACCTTAACCAAGTCCTGCAGAAGAACAAGCCCCACAGTGTCACGTCCCTTACTTTAACACTTCCTTGACTTCCAGCACAGACATGGGAAATCTGGAGGTACTCTAGGTGGAATTTTGGGCACCTGGGTCCAAAAAGAAAGCCTCCAGAAGAGGATCCAGCTGCTCAGTCGATGAGCTCTAGATTTTGGCACCTCAGTGCCCCACAGGTTATCAAGGTAGAAGCTGCATTTAGGAATACTTAATCCTCAACCATATTGAAAGCTTTCAAACAAACTTGCAACAAGGGAGTCAGGGAACAAACATTTGCTACAATCAAAACAGTTGTAAGGGGCTCAGTCTAGGCAAGAAACCTCTGCTCAAAAGCACCCAGCTAAGAGTCTAGACGCAACTAAAGAAAGAAACCTTCCCCACTTCAGTGTGTGATCCCATGGAAGCTATGAAAAGATCTGCAGGACTGTCTGGAGACTTCTCAAATACCCAGGTGTTGGAAAGTAAATAGCATGAGTGACTCCCAGATGAGTCACTAGTGCCTGCACGTCTCAATGTGTTAAGGAACATTTGGGAATCCTACCTTTGGAGTAAAATAAAAACATAATCCTGAGCATTTGAGGTCGCTATTTTATCTGTAAAATACCATAGAAGAGGTGTTACAAGCCAGATCCCTTCCAATCCCAGCAAAGAATACAGCCTTCTCTTTCTGTGAAGTTCTCTTCAACTTACAAACTATTTGCATCTTATACATGGAGCAGAAACAGCAAAACAGCAGCTGAATTTCAACTGATATGAGGAATGCTGCTAGTGAATACTCTGTGAAACACTGTGGGATCTTTTAGGATAAGACCTAAGAAAAATTGAGCCCAAGGAGCAGAACTCTGACAGTAACCATGAAAAGATGTAGCACCTACGAGCTTGCGTGCACTCAGACCACCACTGATGAGACTAGAGCCCACATGTTGGCCACTTTCAGCACGTTTGTCCTGAAGTTGAGCACGGGCATTCAAAGCAGTACATGCGTCACACTCACAGGAAACAAGCCTCAGCACTCGTTAGGCAACCATCTTTGTAGCACAAATGCAAAGCTGACGTCCTGCTCATTTCCCCTTCCCTTTACTGACCACCTCAAGAGCAGTTGTGGGTGCAAATTAAGGACACATTCCCTATACACACACAGCCCAACCTCATAAAATGGTCATCAACCTACCACAGGACAGCTGCCAAGAACACATTGTGAATAGATCACATTCTACCAAACGGGGAAGAAATGGCCTACTGGGGTGAAAGACAGGTCCTGGAGATGATGGCATCCAGCTCTGTCCTGGCTTGACTGCAGGATGGGGAGAAGCACGAAACTGGCCAAAGAAGTATGGTTTGCTCACTGATATTGCCACTCATAGCAACTGTGGTGACCTCTGCGGGAGGAATGACCGATTCCTCTTTCAGAGGAAACCCAAGTGCTCTACACAACAGCCACAGAGGATTACTTTACTTCAAATGCAACACAGCAGATGTTCTGCAGTGAGACTGGCCACAACCTCCTGAAGATCAGTTTTAAAAGTCAAGAAGTGTTCTGTGGACCACACTCAGGATCACTTTACTCATATTCCTAATCCACATATCTACATAAACTTGATCAGAAGCTAGAAACAGCCAGCACACCTTTCATTTCACTTACCCACAGGAAGCTTGCTCTCAAAACAGGCCTCAAACATATCATAGTCTTCAGTGGTGAAGGCAAACTTGCCCTTGGTGGCATCCTCCTTGGCATACAGGATGTGCCCAGCCGAGTCAGTTATCTGTAAGAGGGACAATGAAGGTAAGAAACAGAACTTTGCTGCCGTGAGCTCATGTTGCCTGTGCAGGAAGAGTAATCCTAGCCTCCCCTTTGGATCTGATGCTTTCTCCTTCCAACAGTTTCCCTCCATCTTTGTGACTACATCAATTCCTCCCCTCCTCATCCACACATCAGGAGCTGACCAAGTCAGAGTGACTACAGAGTAACTATTGACTCTGAGATACAAAAAACCACCAACCAACCGAAAAACAACACCCCCCCACCAAAAGACACCACCAAAAAGCAATTGACCAACCAATCAAAAAAAATCCCAAACTGAACCCACACTAATTTCTCTTCCTCCTATGAATCCCAAATACAGACTACATGTAAGAACTACAGCTGAACCAAACTGTCATTCATTGTCTTTATTTTGCAAGCAAAACTCATAAATTCTCATAGCAACAAAGACAGGGAGAAGACTTATGGGACAAAAGGGTCATATTCCCCAGAAGATGAAATGGAGAAGGATACATCTATTCCTCTAGAAATGAACCATGAGTGTGGCCCCGAGTTACACAAGGTTTGGGTTCCAAGATCCATAAAAGTGGCCACTTCAGAGGACAATTCAGACTACACAGACAGAATAATGACTGCTTTGCGCTAAGTCTATAAAACTACTAAGAATAGGCAAAAACTGTGGAAGGTCTACAAAAATGCTTCAACAAAGAGTATAAAAAGAAAAGACACGCATTTCATGACGTAAACTTGAGAATAATTGTGCTCAATTAAAGGCTCCATCCAGCTGAAACACTCTGACCAAGGAGAGGGGTGAAAAAAACGGAAGGTGTTACAACACTGCACGAAAATTAACAGTGTGTTTTCCACTGGGATGCTTCCCATTTTCCCTCAACACTAATTTTTAACAGGTACGTCTGAAACAGCACAGACACTAAAGTTACTAGGAGGGTCTTTGAAAGCCTTAGAGATGAAGAGACTAAAAAGCTTGGGAGTAATTTTAAACGTATATAAGACAAAAGTACACAAAATAATTTGTGGCGTGGAAAAGTTAAGTCAGACATTTTACTTTACTCCAGCCTTTTTTTTTCCCCTGTACAAAGGCCATGCAAAAGGGCTACATACTCAGAACTATTCTAAGGAAATACTCTCTATTCTTATTAAAGCACCTAATAAACTCTCTGTCACTGGACTTGAAACAAGTGTGGACCTACTCATGGATGAGAGTTGTTGCATTAGGCAGGAAAAACAATCAAGTATACAAATTTTCATATACTTTATGGTATAAACCGTAGCAGGCAAGACTTTAGGAACAAGCTTCCTCTAGATACAGATTATCCCACAATAGCCTGTTAGGGGATTTGTTGTAGCTGCCCCTGCACCATACGCTGTCAGTGTCTGAGAACAATAAGGAGCACTGTTCTCCCTGCAGCAGCTCCTGCTCAGAGCTGTACCTGTTTTCAAGTGGCAAGCAGCTGAAAGCACGCCTGCGCAGCCAGGCACAGGCAGCTGCGCTGCCATCCCCTAGCCACAAGCCACCAGCCACCTCCTGTCTGGACGCCACGAGGCACTGGGAGGCACTGGGAAGCACTGGGCCCAAGTGAGCAGGCCCATCTGCAGTAGAGGACTGTGTGTCTGACCATGCCAACGGTGTCTAAGAGCCTGTGATCTGGCCACCACATGGCACATGCTGTTGAGTGGAGTGGTCCTGATTAACCAAGATGCCTCATCAGTGCGACACCATACATTCTGCACACCGGGTTCTCCATCACAAAAATCAGTCAGAACAACATAGCTCTCAGACGCCCCTATTATTTTGAACACGATTTCCCTATGGCTTTGTAGGCACCAGAGCTACTCTTTACGCAGTTTGATCTATTTTTGCCCTTTGCAGCTCATGAACAGCATTCTGGACAGTAAAAGCTCTGCTATCCGCTTTCATCAAAACTGAATAGCATTACCCAAATCAGCCAAATACACTGCCCATTCAGCCGGGCGTGCGAGGGCGGGAGAAGCTGCTAATAGCCCAGCCAGAACCCTTGCGGGGGAGTCGACCTGAAAGGGATTTTTCATGCTATTCTAACGTTATTTACGGTAAGGCAATCCCCTACAGACAGGGCATTGTTTGCCCTTGACAAACAGCCCGATACCGTCGGGCTCGACAATGGGGCAGAAGCACGTGGCTGCCAAGCGAGAGCTCAGGCGCCCGACGCCCCCCCGACGCCCCCCCGGCAGCAGCCAGCTGGCAGAGCCCACGGGTTCCTCCAAAACAGAGGGTGCCACTGTGAGCGCTGGGCTATCACACACACACATCTCAGCTCACCGGCAGGAACCGAACTGAGCCTGGACAGAATTAACTACCAACCTCCTCCCTCCTCTGTTCGGTGGCCCAATCCAAGGGGCCAAAGCAGACCATCCAGTGCAGAACAGAGAGTACCTGCAGACATGATGTCCTGAACCGACCTTTCCCACACAGACTACAGAGAAAGCAGGCACCTAGCAGAGGAGTTTCAGCACTTATAACAAGCCCAGCATATTGGGAGGACACAGCACACCTGACCAACAAGGAAAGCAAAAATTGTATTCATTATTTTTTCTCCTCTGTAGCTTTTCAAACTATACAGGTCTTCTTTTAATCATTTTATTTTATGGTTCGAACAAAAAAGGACTTCCATAAAGCAGTACTACCCAGATACCATCTTCATCAGCAAAGCCAACTAAGACCCAAACATGGGATCCACTGGTGCACCACCACCTCCATAAAGCCCTGTGTCATAAGAGTTTTAGAAGAGATCTTGGGGTCAACCGACCTAAGAGTGGGCAACCCGGGAACCAGGAGGCCTGGTTACCAAGCCGTAAGAGACAGATGGCAACATGGCACTCCATCTGAAATACGTGTGCCTTACCCAGCAAATACTACATCAACATTTTAAAGCCTTAACACTGCTTGGCTCTGCCTATACACAGACAAGTCTCCTCTTACAAATGATGCAAGAACAGAAGAACAGGATTTTTTAAAAGCAGGGCTTCAGAAGATGCCTTCTCCAGCCATAATCAAGCACAACTATCAATAACCCCAGGGCCTTCAGGCATTGGTAGGCAGATGCTGGAAAGGCAACTTGATTTCAGGAGGTCTAAAATACTCAAGAACATCAAATCCAGAAAATCCTGAGCAGACCATTCTGTCTGTTTGCATGCTTACTATTTAAACCTTTGGGAATACAGACAGAAATAAAAAAGGGCACAGAAAGCTGTTATGAACTATGTAGCAACAGACCTTATTCAGCTAGGAGGGAATTTTGAAAAAAGCCTAGAGAAGGCAGATTGTGGGCAGAATTAAAGTGAAGCTGTTGAATTAAAGTGAAGCTGTTGAAGTTTTGATAGCTGTGATGCCTTAAGTAGGCATCAGCTGCTTGTCACATAGGTGTATTAGTCGTGTATATTCTGCCAACCCTGTACTTCCTGAACATCCTTCAAGATCATTTTGTTCCCTGCAACAAACATCTGCCTCTTACAATCCATGAAAGCCACGACACAGCAAGATGAGAACAGCTATTTTGTGTACCAGAACCTGGTTTCTCAGCCCCCATTGCACTGTGCCAGGATCCCGTTGTGCCAGGCCCTACGCGTGGAGGGAGCCCTCGGAAGGCCACGTCACCACAACTCCTTCCTGCTCACACGGTGTCAGCAGCCTTGGTACAGCCTTATCGCAGCGGCCCATCTCGCCAGGCGCCGGATAA
>VWZT01004883.1:1198115-1213568 GCA_013397055.1 Pachycephala philippinensis | reverse complement strand
AGGCGCTGAGGGGTGCGGGGCGCGGGCCTGGGTCTGAGGCGTGACCCTTCGAGGGGCCTGTTTCAGTATGAAACAAATGAGTAATGAAGTTAATCCAGTTATAACGGAGGGTAACGAGTAACAATGGTTTCTGTCTACAGAATGGTTTCTGTTAAAGAATTGCAAAATTAGAACAAAACCAAACCGTGCTCTGAGGCAGGGGAACATTCTGAGGATGGACAAGCAGTCTGAATTTCCTTGAGACTGCCTCGCAGCTGAAGTCCTTCACTTGGAGAGGACCTTGCTGTTTACTGTATGGGTTTTTTAAATTCTGAGTAACTTCCTGCTTGACTTCTTCACACAAGAAACTTCAGTTTTATCAAATGTCTTCTTTGCATCAGTGCCTTGTGAATACCATTCGATAGAAGTATTCAAGTGTTTTTGACAGCAAATAAAATTATGATGGTTTTTGAAGACAGAACATTACTTTTTTCTCTCCTTTTCCAGCATATACTTAGATCTACTTTTTCTTTTTTTACTCTTGATGTATTTTGCTCTTTAGGAAGACAGCATTAAGTAACCACTGACCAGCTTTGGGCTGCTGCTTCCCCTGGCACCACATCATCTCCATTCTAAGCCTCCCGTCCTGGGAGTGGGGCTGCCAGGAAGAACACGCACAAGTGGGAGCAGTGACTTGCTCTGCAGCATAACTTGCCTTCACACAGGTGAACAGGGAGGAGGAAAATTGC
Organism: Pachycephala philippinensis; assembly: GCA_013397055.1. Taxonomy (NCBI): domain Eukaryota; kingdom Metazoa; phylum Chordata; class Aves; order Passeriformes; genus Pachycephala; species Pachycephala philippinensis. Next base: position 1,212,840 of record VWZT01004883.1, on the reverse strand, counting down.
ACAGGTTTGTGGTTATGATCACCACAGTTGCAGTCAGCTCCTGGGATCAGCTGCAAATATTTGGGTGTGCTGAGATGTAAGGAAAAGCAGGAAGAAAGAAATGGATAGTAACATTGCTAGAAAGCAAAGTATCTTTTTTATTTCTATTAGCTTGGGTAAAAAAAAAATGACACTACTGTTCCACTTTTTTCCTTAAACATCACCATCTGTCTTCCCTCTCTGGTCAAAACATGTCTTTAATGACAAGCAATAACAAGGAGTTGGTACAAACTTCAATCTGAAGAGGCTTTAAGCAGCAAATTTCATGCCTGGATGTTCACCTGCAGAGCACTTTAAAGAACAGTTCAGCGCTTTTGCCTGCTTGTCCTCATACTTATTGAGGAAATACGATGAAGCCCTCCTGCAGGAACAGGCACTAAGCCCAAATGTACAGTGGTGGAGTGACCTCCTTTCTTGGAGGGAAATTAAAAGAACCTTCACAAAAAAACCCTCAAAACAACAAAAACCTTCCAGCACTAGACCTTTGCCCTTACTTTAAGCTCCAGTTTATGGTTTGAAGTGGGATTTACAGTCATTTGATGGACATTTCAATACATTTTTATTTCTCTTATCAGTTCACAAACCTTCCCTTACTTGGCCAATTAAATTATTTGGAAACGTAACCATAATAAAATAAATATTTTGCTCTTTCTGCAATATGTCAAAGTATATTTGCACAATGAGAACATTCTTTCCATTGCAGCACTTAAGGCAGAATTAGCTATTATTTCACAAACTTTAAGAAACACATATTACTAGAATATGAAGATACGAAATGTTGTACCATAAAATTCCTGATGAAACAGGCACAGCATGACAATTCTCTTCATGCAGAACGGTCCTCAAACCAATGACATGTACCCAGCCCTCTGACATGTTTAAAACATTCAATAATGCCTTAATTTCCAGAGAAAGTTGCTCATTCATGTTAAGGTAGCCTTGTTTTCTAAAATCAAAGAGTGAACTCAACTAGCAAAGAGCAAATATGTGACTGATTACAATCTCTTCCTATTGTGGCCATTTTGTCATGGTACATTTTTAGATAAGTTACATTTATGACCAGCAAATTTATCCCGTTTTCTGCTGTAGTCTCCTCCTGTGGAGGCATTATTCTAGAAACTGCCACACAGGCAAGTTCAGATCTAATTATAAAACCCCTCAGAGATCCTTCAGTGCTTCAGTGTGTTATGAAAGAAAATGGTACAGAGCTGCTGCGAGTCTCTTCACAATCCCCAGCTTTTGGCTCTTTAAAGCACTTAAACGTGCAATGGGGCAATCTCCCTTGAGTGTGCAAAGTAACTTACAGCAGAGGGAAAGCATTTGAAGATCCTTTCAGCTGCAGGTTAGGAAATAACAGTCTTGCAGGGACATGCCTTAATGTTTCCACATAGTGGAGGCTCACAAAATGAAATGCTTCCCGTAATTCAGAAACACTGAACAGAGGTGAAGGAGAGATTGATAACTTGTTACACAACTTTCCAGATGAAGCGATGACCTATTTTAGCTTAATCTGCTGTGTTAAGCGTTGTAGGAGCTCGGCAGTCAGCTGGAAGCAGGTATTCGTTCTCACTGCCACTAATCCATAGACAAATGGGTGTATCCCCAAAGTAAACATTAACATCAGCTGCCAATCACGACACACTGACAAAATTCAAACCATTTTGTTTGTGTATATCCAAATATCCCTAATGCAGGTTTTTTTAATTGCTGACTTGAAAATGATGAAGAGAGCAATTAATTATTCAGCTTTCAGTTCTGTTTTAGCAAAAGAGCACTGGAAACCTTTGAATATCTCTATAGTCTGAGGCAGCAAAGGCCATTGAAGAAAATATGCCTTTTCCCTCCAAATTTCTAATTTTTTCCCAACTGACAAACTTCACAGAGTGTTAGCAGTAGTCAGTTCCTGCCATACCAAAATGTATCTTTTATCTACGGTAAATGGCAGAAAACAACACTAATTTCCTCTCACCATGAAACAATGCGTATGAATGTGTATGAATTACATAATTAGACATTTTTTTTTACTGTTTCTGCGTCAGCTGCTGTGGCATTTTTGCATTTTCTTCTTTTGGACAATAAAAAGTTGAAACAATGTTCCTCTTAAAAACTATTCTAGACTTACTTTTATGCTCTAATCCTTTTGCATTCTGCCTTGCACCTGGCAATCCACTACCAGACACTGAGAAAATTATATAAAAATTACATATGCTTTACGATGCTAATCAGTGTTTTTACTAACCATGCAAAATTATTCATCCACCACTTCTGGAAAGTGCAAGGCCATTTCTTTTAAGGGGCTATATTTGAACTCATTGCTGGGATATAACTCTCACGGTCACCATCATGATCACAATCCAGACAGAGATGTTATTCAATCAACTAAAAATAAATCAGTGGCTAAACAGCCGTAAAACAGCATGGCACTGCTTTGTCTCTCCTGTAATCTGTCCCAGAGATCCCATGTACTGTGTGCTGGCCATATAGTTAAAATATATAGTGTTTGGATAAGAGGCGTGGAACAAAACAACATTTAGATATCAAGAACCATTTCAGTTGAATCCTTTGAGGAGACAAATTCTTGTTACAATATATATATAAATATCTGCTTCCATTTCACCCAGTGACTAAAGTTATTCCTACAAAGTACTTCAAAATCCTGCAAGCATGTGAATTGCTTGAAATCAAGTGTATGGGGCTTAATCTAAAACATGAGTTCATTTAGAGAAACAAAACATCCTTCACCAAAGACAGCCCAGATTCAATCACACACAAACCACTTTGAGGAAGTGAGCATTCACGATTCTTCTCTCATCTCTCCCCAGTGCTTTTCCTGCTGCCAGGCAGGTTTTCAGCTTTTAAGTAGTAGCCTGACAGCCCTCCCAGCTTTTTGAGGAAATCTCCCACTTCGCTTCCCAGCAACTTTCACCTACTGCCCTCCTGGAACTCAAGGGAAGCCTGTATCCCTTTCCATTCCCTACAGATGGCTCCAGGCAAAGCCCTGCTTCTCCCACAGCCCCAGCAGCATGCGCCATGCCAGCTCCCTGTCCAGCAGAGGCCTGCTGGCCTTTCCTGCTCACCAGCAACTGTGTTGGGATTAACTTTTCCAGCAAACACCAATACAGAGTTCACCTAGAAACCCCCAACCTCTGCAAGAAGCAGCTGGCTTGTTCCCTCCTCTCAACCCCCAGCTGTGTCCTCCTCTGACCTTTGTGATAAACATGCCTCTGCTCAGGGAGAGTAAAAAATTACTGTTTACACAGGCTTTCAAGAATCTCTACAAAAGAGGTTTTGTTACCTAAGCCACAACTCTAAAAAAATAGAAACTTGGGTTATTGTCTTGTCTCAACAGGCAAACTGTCCAATGTTAAGTCACACCATTATTTTTCTTTCAATTGTGAATCACAGTGCAGGCTCAAAACAACACAAAAGAGAGTACATTTAATGTTTGGGGCATAACTTTATAATTACTTTTTCTTAAAAGACCAGAGCTGTGAACCATCTGATTAAATGCTTATCTCTACATCTCATGGGCCTTGGGGGCTACATCCCCTTTCCAAACAATGGAGAGAAAGATGTTATTCTAGAGAGGTCTTCTCATCCTGAATCAGGCATCTAAATCTGGTGAGATAAATCCCACTCCAGGATTCTTCAAACTGAATTTATGCTGAAATCAAAGTCTAATCAGCAGTTACATTGTGCACTGTTGCTCTGCACAAGTCTGACTGAGCTGTCTCCTTACCCAGTGCACAGCATCTTAAATAAGAGGTGATTGGCCATGTCCACTGCCATCCAGCTCAGCTCAAGTCCTCACTCACCTCATCCCTGCCAGCTTCCAGACCACTCAGACCAGCTCCTCCACCGTCCTCTCTCTGATAAGGGCTAGAGATGGATACGGCATAGGACAATGGAGAAGTCCATAGCAGAAAGACAGGACATATTTACTCCAGCATCAAATGACAATGAGTTAGACCTAACCAGAGGCCCTCAGAAGAAGACTCACTATCCTTTTTAAAACATACATTCACTTTTAAAAATCTGGATCTTTCTGCCAGCCATATAAATTTCAATACTTTTTAATATTGCTGAACTCTTTAATCAGATGCTTTCCAGAGCTGCTGTCCAATGTCTGTAAAGGTATTTCCTTAAAATCAGTTTCAGATTTTGGTAACTGAAAGCCTGTCACAGAACCTGTCCTCCAGTGTACCTGATGGGAACATAGTTGATTTCACTCTCAAGGCAGGTGGCTGCCTAAGCTGCGAGGAGACAGCAATTGAGGGAAATAGATGAGGAAATAGACCAGGTTAGGTACCAGGAAAGGCTTGAGTATCAGTGTGTCTAAGGACAACTCTTCCAAATGATCCCCACTTAAGACAAGCTGTGACTTCACTGGCATCTTTAAAAGAAAAATTCTGAACTGGATTCTTAACGTAATCATCCAGAGAGACTTTCACATGTCAAAAGTAATGTGAAATATACTCAGGAATTAAAAAAATAAACACTCTTGTGTAGGCTTTGCACATGATAGCAGGAACCTTTTACTGTGTAGGAAGACTGAAGTCTTTTTATTATTCTACTACAGTGATGATTAAATGTCGAAACATTTTGTTCCTAGAGGCTGTATTTCTTCAAGAGCTAATTTTAATTATTTTTAACTTTTCGGATATTTAACATTTGTATCTGTCTGTTCTTAGATCTTTCCGTCTTACACATAGTGAGTGCAAGAACACTGGGGAGGAAATACCAAGACAATAGAGAGCTCGAATCTCTATTTGAAACAAAATTAATCTCAGCTGTAGCTATGGAGCCATGATTTCTGAATGATATTATCCTCATATCACCTGGTAAGAATAAAAAGAGGACATCTATGCACAGCAACACTATCTATTCCTAAGATATCTTTATGCTAGATTTAATGGAGAGTACCAGGCCAGGTTCTCCACTGAAGACAACACTTAATGAATTCTTCCAGACTGACATATTTTTTTCAACTCAGAACAACCTTGCTGATTATTTGAAGATTGACGTGAAGAACATTCCTCCCTGCAACTCATCAGAATGGCCAGTATCTAACAAATGGCATAATGAATATTAGCTCTTGTATATCAACAACAGTGCAGCTGAATGCTACTCAAGTCACCAGTTCTCGGGAGGAGGCTTGGCAGCAAAGGCAGCAGTTAGATGGGATGTTTATTGGATGTCTTCCACCAGCTGCACTGCGTGGTGGCTTGACTGTTAGATTATAAATATTTCCCCTTGTGAAAAAGGGAAGTTGGCTGGATGAACACTGATTCAGCAGGACATATTCATAGCCTCGGCAGAGATTGGTGTGTAAGAAAGCAGGAATGGGAAGCATTGAATTAGGCCTGGGAAGTCCCCTCTCTCCACAGGCACATGAGCAGAGCACTTATCTCTGGAAGCTAGTCAGCATGGCACGTGGGCAATAGGAATATTAATAACTCTCTACAGCAAGATTTCTGGGGGCAGGATGGCTCACCCAAACCACAGCCTCCGTGGCCACTAGGTGCAGATGGGCAACTTCTGCATTGAGCATTTCCTTCTGCAAAGGCAAACTGAGCTGCTGGGCTGGGTGGGGGTGCAGGAGGCACCCCAAAACCCAGGGAAGAAGTACTTTGGGGATACTGCTTTACTCACTGTTTGCCATAGGCAACAAGTCACTAAGTCAGTCCTAAGCATCGTACCAAGGCCAGTGGGCCATGTGATCCTTGCCAGTGTGCCTGTCTCAGTGAGCACCAAAGATCTGGCTGGCCATTGCAATGTCTGATACAGAGAGTATCAGTAGACAGGACTTTTAGAGAGCTGCACAAGGAATGCATTCTATCTGGAGGGAATGGAAAAACAGACAGTGAAGATGGATAGGATGTGTAATCATAGGTTCTCATCCATCCTGCAGCATGGCTATGAAGAGCTGATGAGGATCAAGTGGTAAGAGCAAAGTGGAAATTTCCTTTGCCCTGCAGAAGCCTTCCCAAGAGCTGTCAGAGTGGTGGGATAGCTCTGGAGTTTGTCTCAGTGCTGGCTTTGTGCAAGTAGCTCTGACTCACCAGGGCAATTCTGGACCAGGGGGTTTTCCAGGAGGCAGGGGCTGAAATCCCCAGGGATGTTGGTCTAGACAGGGTGATCTTCCCTTTGACCTCATTGAGGGCCTCAGCTTCCTCTTTATGCAAGTAACACCAGCTGCCAGGACAGGTTATTTTGAGCTACAGAACAGTTACGAAAGAGGAATATGCTGAGGCTTTGAGGAAAAAGATGCTCCTGTTGTAAGTATCCTTTTCAGACCACAGTTGTGCCAGGACACTCATTGCTGCTGCTCACAGGAAACAATTTTTATTCCTGACTTCTGAAGAGACTCAAACAGCCTGAGAATGACTCTTTGCCTGACACTGGGTGAGAGCCGGGAGAATGATCTCCATTCCCCCAGGATAATCAGAGGGAAATCCCAGTCATTAAGTCTTCTGTCAAGTGTTGACGTAAGAGGGATTGCAAATTAATCCTGCTTCCCATTCATCTCATCCCAGCAGAGATCCCGCTAGTAAAACCAGTCCTCCAACAGCCGCAGGGAAATCCCAGACTGTATCACAATGCTCTCCTGCTCTTTCCTGCAACAAATATACCCTGATATTTCATGTGCATGTGTTACATCTTCCATTCCTCAAGAGCTGGTTTGTAGGAGAAGGCACAGGCAAGGTGTGAGTGCAGTGGAAGCACAAAAGGCTTACAATATTCTGTGCTGTGGAGATGTGTAACCCTCTGCTTTCCCAGCAGCTGGTCCCTGGCTCCCTCACCTGCCTTTGGTGTCTCATAACTCTTCAGCAGCAGCCAGCCTGGCCTGAGCAGGGCTGACTTGTGGCTTGTGGGGAAAGGACATGTTTTGTGGGCTGTCCTGGCCTGTCACATCCTTGCTGCCTTTTTCCACTTCTGTCTTCTCTGCTCTCTCAGAGGCTTTCTGCTACAAATAAACAAGCAATTTCAGTGAAATGAAGGAACCTGGTAACCTGGGCAGCCAGAAGATGAATGCCCCCTGTCTAGTGGCAGGAAGCACCAGGAGTTCTGCTTGCACATGGGGTTATTGTCATGGGCAGCACTGGGCGGAACCCGCTGGGAGCAGCATCACAGGGCCATGAGGCTGCACTGAGTTGTGCATTGAGGAGTTTGTGGCTGGGGGAGTTACACTGACCTTGGTACCAATCCAGGGAAGCTGGATTTTGCTGTACAGTCCTTTGATTCCCAAACACACTTCCTGAACTGCCTCACCGAATACACAACACCAGTCTGTGCCACTCCAGGCACTCCATATGCCATGGGATTGGCATGGGCCAAAGGAGAAGAAGATAACACAAGACACAGGGAAACACCAGGTGTCCTGCACTGTATGGTTAACATTTGGATTGCATCAGGGCAATTCCTCAGAAATCAGTGAGATAACAGTCATCAATGGATACTCAGAAAACAATGTCCCCAAGGATATGCAAGCAACTTCCAGCTGGCCTTGCCAGGCTGAGGGCAGGACTGAATGAGGAGGGACCTCACCATGTGACACAGATATTCCTCCTCTGATCCAGCTACTTCACTCCTGTTGAGCTTTCACCTCCAAGAACTCATGGGGGAGATGAACAGACTTCATTTGTTCTGGGTGGTTTGGGGTTTGGGTTTTTTTCGAGCCCAGCATGAGGAACTGCTCCTGTGTCTGCCTCACTCACCTCTTGCCATACTGCTATATATATCAGTGATTCCTGCCTCCAGGATCTGTCTGGGATCCAAGCCACCTCTCCAAAAGGAGAGGTATTCAGCACTGTCATATGACAGAGATGGAGGGAGAAGGTGGCAGAGGTCCACGGGATGCAGCATATATTATCTTCACAAGTGGGCACATGTCCCTCAGGCCAGGAAAACAGTTTTAAACCTTTCATCCTTTTTTTTTTTTTCCTGGTTGTTTTTCCATAAATAAGGAAAAACACAGCGATTTTCTCCAGGGCTCTAGTCATCTTTAGTGTTTGACATTATATTAACTTGCTCACCTTCACAAGGTTTTAACTTGTCAGCTGAATGAGGGCGGAAAACATTAGCCCCAGAATTCAGGATGGGACACCAAAGCACCCATACAGACACACAGACATCAGGGAAAGATGTGCCCAAAGTCACAGAGCAGAGCAATGTCACAGAATAACAGACTACCACATTTCTGGCTCCTGTCCTCTGTTCAGACTAGTAAACTAGGCAAAAAATACCAAAGCCAACACATCCAAAAGAGAGCTGAAATTAGACACCTTCATCTGTGTATGCTTTGGGCAATAACACTATTACTTTTACCTAGTAATCAGGAGCTTTTAGCAATTGAGATTCCTCGTGTCAGCAGGGAAAGTCTCAGACCTATGTGTCTATACAGGAGTGTAAGTGACTGTTTTCCAGCTTCTCCTCTAGGCTTTTCTCCTGGCTTTATTCTCCTGTTCACTTTTTTTTCTTAAAAAGGGTCTGAGTCTCCACACAGTGTTTTCTGAGTCAGCTTTTCGCTTCCTTTCAGTACTACACAGGCTGTGGCTCTACCAGGTTGCAAAGTCAGCAGACAAGGGGAGCTGGCCAGCTCTGCAGGTCACCTCCCAGGGGACAGTAGCAGCTCTGGGTTCCAGCCCACAGAAGCAGGTTTGCTAGAAAGCTCTGGCAGAAGTACTCCTGTTTCAGTACTCCTCTGCTCGGGAGGTTGGCCCCAGACACTGTGAATCCAGAGCCTTGAGGGAAGCCCTGCTCTGCCCACGGTGGTGTCCATGCTGGAAAAGCGAGGGTCAGCGCAGCGCTGAAGCCCAGCTTGCGTGTGAGCGCTCAGCCTGCATTCCCAAAAGGCAGCGATGAGGCATGGAGCCGTCCCCGTGAGCCTTCGGCAGCCGTGCTCCCCCCTGCCGCCTCCTCTTCCACACATCTATCCCCTGCGGCCACACACCAGCCTTGCTGACAGATCTTACTTGAAAGCTCTGGCAGGCTGTGCCACTAATGGCAGAGCCCTAAGCAGGCTCCCTCCGTCTCCCTGGAGTCCCTGCGCAGACGTAGGTGCACGTCACGGCCTGCTCTAATTTTATCCGTGTTTGATGGAAGAGACGAACTGAGCAGCAGGGAGGCAGCTATTTTGGTTTTCTCTGTGGCGGTGGGTTATATAAAGCATCTTGCCATGACCCGCGTCGCTTGGGAGCTGCTTTGCTTTCAGCCGCCACAAACCAGAGGCTCGGACGCCGGCAGCCGAGACCTCCATGCGGCTGCGTGGGCCAGGTGTGCCGTGTGTGCGTGCGTACGGAGAGGGAGAGAGTGTCAACGAGATTCGGGGGCGACCATCTGTGGGGAGAGACTGGCTCTCCTCCTTGCCGTGCGGCGTGACACGCACTCAGGGGTTTCACCCGTGCCAGCGCCAGCACATCACACGTGCTCCCCCAGCAGCACAGCGGGCACGGGCACAAGCGGGCAGCAGGCTGCCCGGGGTGTGCAAGCTTTGGCCGGCCGCCGCAGAACTCTGCCGCTCTCACCTCACCCGGGCAAGAGGAGCGGCTCCATTAGGTGGCAGCAGCAGCAGCCGCAGCAGGAGGAGGCTGCTCTCCCGGTGGGACCTCTGCGGGTGTGCAGGAGGCCCGTGGCGCCACAGAGGGGCTTGGCAGAGCCAGGCAAGCACTGGCACTGGGTGCTGGGCAGCTTGCTGCCATTGGGTGCAGGAGGTATGGGGGACTATTGCCCTCACTACCTGTGCTTCCTGGTGCTCTGGGGTACCTCTGTCTGACACTGGCCGAGCCGCTGTGACGCCCCAGGGGCCGCTCCCTGGGCTGACCTCCCGCACGTAAGGCAGGACGCGGTAAGCAGCCGGTGGGGATCCTGTCCCGTGCTAGCTGACCGCAGCGCCCAGCCTCCGCGCAATGGCCATTTCCCAACTGCAGCGAGCGGAGACATTACGCAGGGCTTCTCGCCCATGCGGGCTGTGGCTCCTCCACTCCTGGCCCTCCCGGGTGGTGCATTCGTCAGCAATGCTCCTGTGCTTGGTCCCAGGCTAGCGAGGCAGGGCAGCAAGCTTCGGGCTTGCCGGCTTGGGAATTTTTGGCAAGAGGCGGCATGACCAGGACTCCTTTCTGTGTCTGACATAGGAAGAGTCTGCCAACATCTGGGTAAGGTGCTAGAGCCCACTGCCCGGAGGGAATTTTGGGGAATGCCTCTTGCTTTTGTTTCTTGTACAAGCAAGCAAATTTAATAGCACAAGCTAAAGTAATTAGGACGTGTCACGATGTCGATTGGCACCTCCCTGCTTCTCCAGTCTCTGGGTGCTGCTTACCCTGTGCTCAGCTCTGCTGCTGACTCATGTCAAAGCCGCCTTCTCCCTAATGACCAGGGGTCAGGCTAGGACCCAGCCTGCTCCGTGGCTCTTCTCGCTCCCACGCAGTTCCCGCTGGGCCTCCCGCCGTGGCACCGGCAGGACGCACCCACTTCCTAAAGAGTCACCTCCTGGGAACACCGCCGAGCCTCTGCGGTGGCCACGGCATCCGACTCCCTCCCCCTCCGGGCATGTGCCTGCCTGAATGCCCATACCTTCTGTCTGGCCGCTCCCGAGGAGGCACTGCTGGGTGAGGGATATCCCGCAGGACAAGGGGGCTGTGGTCCATGTGCAACCACCACCCACCCACCCAATGTGCTGCTGGCTGGGGTGGGAGAACTGCAGCCTTGAGGTGTTCCCAACAGGACCCATATCTGTCTCCTTCATGCATCCCCCACTGGCGCCAGGAGCCCCAGCCCCCTCAGCACACCACCGCATCCCCTTTGCTGGCACGATCCCCGGGGAAAGCGGCGGGCGCAAAAGGCATGCCGGAGGAGGGACGGGTGTGCGTGCAGGAGCGTGCATATGTGCACGTCAGGGAGAAGGAAGCGGGGTTGTGAGTGCTGGAGGCGTTGTGAGCGCCAGGCACAGGCTGACAGGCAAGGGCTGCCGCTCCCGTAGGAAGATAAACTGTTTCACAACAGTCACGATCGCAGTGAGTAGTTCACTCCAGAGTGCTCCTTCTTGCTAGGGAGGGAGAGGATAATCAGAGCCGGGAGGAGGAGTGTAGGATACGGGGGAGCATCCCAAAGATTATGTGAGTGTGTGTGGAGGGAGAGTATTTGTGTGGAGAGTGCAGCAGCTCTGCAAGCCCCTACAGATGGGGTGCGGACACAGGAGAGGAGTAATGCAGTAATGCAGCCCCCTCCAGTACTGATGTGGAATGCTGCCCGGGGGCAGAGGTCACTAAACCTGCCAGAACTGGCACCAGAGCAAACAAGAAATGCACGAAGAAACTAAAATACTTCAGGGAGCAAAAATGTTACAGACTCGGAATTTACTGGAATGGGAGAGAAGCAAACTAGCCTCCTCTCAGTTCTGCACAGAAGTGCGAATATATTCAAATATTGTGTGAAAGGACAAGCCCTCCTGCAGGAGCTCAGCTCCAGCTCTCCTTTCCTAGTGCAGCAATTCAGTTAAAGACTTGTCCCAGGCTTGGAATCACAGAGACTCCGCTGATATTTGGAGCTCTGCTAGCTTGAGGTCACCTCTGTGGCCAGGCTTACACTTTTTTGGTGCTGAGGCTGTTTGAGGTGGTCTAAGCAATACCAACTCCACAGAGCTCGCTCAGATCCTCCCTGTTGTGCCAACACAACACTATACACAACTGCCTGGCAAACCAGATCCAGGAGGTGTTCTGGCAGAGGAGCCATCATCTTTTCTCTTTGTGGGGTTAGTCACCTTCCAGCACAGCTCATTGCAAGGCTCCTGAGCAGCACTGTGCACCCTGGCTGTGCTTGGAAGGTGCTGGCTATGCCTCCCAGATTTGAATCAGCTGATATAGAGGGAGTTGGGCAGCTGCCAGCACCACACCCTGTGTCGTGCCAGCACAGCCGAGTGCCCATCCGCCCAGGTTGCAACTCTGCAGCAATGCAAGCTGAGCTGCCGTAGGCTGGCTTTTCCCACTCCTTCTGGCATGGGACCTAGCCTTCTCCCTGCACTGGTTACTGACTCCTGACTCTGCTCTCTATCAGTTCACCATGATAAAATGGCAGAGGACAGATTGACAAAAGACAGCAAAGTTTTTTCTCTCGGGGTAGCACAAGAGGGCAACTCCTCACTCCACAGCTGAGAACTGGACATGGCAAGGAGTGGGAATGGGGTCCCGCAGTGAGGAGGGTACCCCAGCAGTAACTCAGCCCATGGCAAGCCTTCAACCTGCTGAAATAAAGTGTTCTGTTTCCATCATGTCAGCTCTCTGAGCTGGCTTGCCACATGGCTACGTGCTCCTACATCTAGTGCAAAGAAATGAAATATGTGACTTGAGCGGGGGGGGACTAGGAGAACCACAGGGCTACATTGCCGCCCCCCTCATATCTCTGGTGTCCAGCTGCTTGCTCTGGTCCCATAGTATCACTCAGCCGGGCCTATGTGACATGGGGAAGGTCAGATTTGGGATGGAGCAGAAGGGGCAGGGTTGGGCAGACACACTTCTGGGTGTTGAACTCTGTCCTCTGCCCTGCTGCTCCTTCCCTGTCCTCTGCCCCACTGCTCCCTCCCTTCCTGCAGGTGAGGTCCCATAGCAGACAGGGACCTGGCTGGCAGGATAGGGCACTGAAAATGTCCAGTTGACTGAGACGAGGAACGAGCAGGATGAGGAGGATACTGGGCTAATTGGTCTCTGTGGCGCCCTGCAGCCCAGGAGCTGTGAGCGCCTGTGCCTGGAGCACTGTTGCCTGCACGCTGGGATGGGGCCAGAGGGCTGTTCTGGGACAAGGGGAGCAGCAGGAGTAATTGGAGTAATTAGTGACGTTTTTCCTTTATCAAGTCAATGTGAAACATGGAGAAGCCTCTTACCACGGGTACCAGCTGCCTGGATGCATCAGGAGCATCCCCCCTGTGCCGGTGTCAGTAGCATGCACTGCCCGGGGCAAAGGCTGTGGGAGGGTACACGTCCTGGTGGGACATCTCTCTGGCTGGCTTCAGTCGCCCTGGCAGGCGACTTTGGACATGCTCTGCATTGCAGCCCCAAACCCCAGGCGTGATCCCTGCCTTTGACCACCTACCCACACTTTCCCACACAGCCAGCGGTCTCCGGGAGCAGGTGACCGCGTACCCGCGGAATGCGGGGAGCTGCCGTGACCATGCGGAAAGCCTTTTCTCACGCCCGCTGATTACCTTCCCAAACACCGGCACTTCAGGCTTGCCCTTGAGAAGCAAACACTAATTTCAGCCGCACCCTTTCCTGCCCTGGGGCTGCAGGGCGAGGGTATCCTCAACGTACGCCGTGTTCCCCACCGAGGGGTGTGGGACAGGAACCAGCCCTCGTAAAATCTCCCGGATTGAACCTGCTGCCCTCAGCCTGCCAAACTAAACAGAGCTGATGTAAAGCAAACAGCAATGACAACAGCCTGGCTGCTGGCGAGGGTTGGGCAAGCAGCTGGTTTCCAGTTTGCTGGCCTCAGCAGATGGCGGCGGCGGGAACAGTCGCTGGGAGTTCCCATCCCGCAGGCACCCGGCGCTGCGGCCGAGGCCGGGGCGGCCCCGAGGTTCCCTCCTCTCCTGTTTGCCAGCAGCGCCTGCGCAACCCCCAGAGCAAAAACAGCTTTTGGGATTTCAGGGAGCCACCCAGCCGGCCCTGGCACGGGAAAACCGGGGATGCCGGTGGGTGGGTCCCTCCCCCAGCCGCTCTCTTCGTCAGGTGTTTCACCTGGAAGAGCTCTGGCCGCCACACATTGTAGGGGAGGAAGCTGATGTCAGAGGGAAAGACGCCCGAAGGAACACCCAAAGGCTGGCTGCCGGGGACGAAACGGTGCACCAGGAGCAGGGCTCTCTGGAGCAGCCCCTGCTGCCCCGGAACGCAGGGAGGAGCATTCGGTCTGTCTGGCCTCTGCTGGGCACCCCCGCTGCTGGTGACAGGAGCATGGATGGCACTGGGTGGTCTGCTGGGCAGTTTTGGCAGAGCAGGCTTTTCACAGGATGCTGCTGGGAAAGGATGCTCAGGGATCAGGCCACTCCTCAGGACATGGACCAGAAAACACTGCAACATCTGTGGTTTCACTTCTTAGTTTCTTTCCAATTGTTTCAAGGCTAGATTTCTCAGGTTTGTTGGACATGCATCCACACTCCACTCAGCAACCTGGATGATGGGCACAGCAGACCTGTGGCACATGTGCTGGGGGTGCTCAGCCGGTACCTGTAGCAGGGCAAGAGCTCATGCGCACTTCTCTCAGAGCAGTGCCTGCATAGTGGCCTCTGTGGCCCATCCATCCATCCATTCAACCTTCCCGGCTCCGGGCTCTTCGTGCAGCCGGGCTGTTCGCACTGCCGGCCAGGCTCCTCAGTGCAGCGGGCTGCACCGCTGACCCCAGTTAAAAATAAACCCTCCTTCTCAGCGGCATTATTTTTAACCCTGAGCCCATCTACCTGCTCATGTTCCCAGCCCGCGCCCTCCCGGCGCACGGCGGAGGGGAGCCCGGAGCCCGTGGGGCTGCCGGCTGGCGGGACCCCTGCTAACCCACAACCCGCACCGCTGCCTTCCGCCCGTGGGGAATCCTGGGCTGCGGGGCTCCCCGGGCCGGGCCAGGCCAAGGTGTCCCGCCGGCAGCCGCGTGGGCAGGACGCCAGCGGGGGGGTCGGGGCCGCCGCAGGCCCCGCCCGCTCTCGGCT
>VWZT01004883.1:1173328-1190226 GCA_013397055.1 Pachycephala philippinensis | reverse complement strand
TTGTTGGGGGGGGGGGGGGGGGGGTGGGGGGGACGCACGGCCGGCGGGTTGCCCTGGCCGGGGGGGCACCGGGCTGGCAGCGGGACTGAGCAGCCTCTCTCTGCCCGCAGCTGTCCCCGGAGGAGGAGGAAAAGAGAAGGATCCGCCGGGAACGGAACAAGATGGCAGCGGCCAAGTGCCGCAACCGGCGGCGGGAGCTCACCGACACGCTGCAGGCGGTAAGTGCTGCCCGGGAGGGGGCGGGGAAAGAGGGAGTACCCGGGGCGGGGGTGGCAGGAGGAAGGGGACTCCAGCTGGGAGTGATGCTGGCCCTGGCTGACAGCCTGCTCTCTCTGCAGGAGACCGACCAGCTGGAGGAGGAGAAGTCCGCGCTGCAGGCGGAGATTGCTAACCTGCTGAAGGAGAAGGAGAAGCTGGAGTTTATCCTGGCGGCCCACCGGCCCGCCTGCAAGATGCCCGAGGAGTTGTGCTTCTCCGAGGAGCTGGCAGCTGCCAGCGCTGCCACCGCGCTGGACCTGGGCACCCCCAGCCCCCCCATGACCGAGGAGGCTGCCTTTGCTCTGCCGCTGATGCCTGAAGCGCCGCCGGCCGTGCCGCCCAAGGAGACCAGCAGCAGCGGGCTGGAGCTCAAGGCTGAGCCCTTCGACGAGCTGCTCTTCTCCACGGGGCCGCGGGAGGCCTCCCGCTCTGTGCCCGACATGGACCTGCCTGGGGCCTCCTCCTTCTACCCGTCGGACTGGGAGTCGCTGACTGCCGGGACCAGCGGTGAGCTGGAGCCCCTCTGCACCCCTGTGGTGACCTGCACCCCGTGTCCCAGCACCTACACCTCCACCTTCGTCTTCACCTACCCCGAGGCAGACGCCTTCCCCAGCTGTGCTGCCGCGCACCGGAAGGGCAGCAGCAGCAATGAGCCCTCGTCTGACTCCCTCAGCTCCCCCACCCTCCTGGCCTTGTGAAGGGCTCCAGCACTGACTGACCTGCTGGGCCCCCTCCCCTGCCCATGCACCCCCACGGACTTGCAGCTGTGCCCCATGGGGCTCCCCAGGCCTGGGGAGGGCCCTGCCACCGCCACCCCCTGTCTGGCCTGGTGCCCCGGGGCCTGGCAGAGCGTCATGCACCGAGGTCTCTTACCTCTTCCAGAGATGTAGCAAATCGCATGGAGTTTGTCTTGTCCCCAGTGGCCCATCCATGAGAGCTGGTAGTCTGTAGCATGTCCCACATGGCTGGGTAGGTGACTCCCTCCCTTCCTTAGTATCACTAGCATTAACTAATTAATCTCTTGGTTTTAAATGATTGGAATTTAACCTGGTGCTGGGTATCTCCAACTCGTATCTAGTGCAGCTGATTAACAATAACTACTGTGTTCCTGGCAATATCGTGTTCTGATGACTTAGCAATGACCCATCTTACGTGGGGGGAAAGAGACTCTATTTTATTTTCTAGTAGGTAGATAAATAGCTATATCCATGTACTGTAGTTCTACATTGATGTTCATTGTAACTTTACTGATCATGCATTGTTGAGGTGGTCTGAATGTTCTGACATAAGTTTTCCATGAAAACGTTTTTATTGTGTTTTTAATTTATTAAGACGGATTCTCAGATATTTATATTTTTATTTTATTTTTTTCTACCTTGAGGTCTTTTTTGACATGTGGAAAGTGAATTTGGATGAAACTTAAGCATTGTTTGCTTATTATTGTTCAGAGACATTGTCAATAAAAGCATTTAAGTTGACTGCTGGAGCTGTCCTTGTGTTGCCTTTTGCACTTGCTTTCCTGCGACCTCAAAGGGGTTCCCTAGCCTCTAATTTCAGCTGGGCTTTATAAACTGCAGACAACTGCCATCTGCCCAAGGCTTAGGGTGCAGCAGGGTGGGAATACCATTTAGGCCAGCCCTGTCCTTGCCCTGGTGTTAGTCAGGGCTGGCTGTGGTTACACCCATCCTGGTAGGCAGCAGGGTCACTCCTTATGGCCTTCCCCAGCTGATCTGTCTGGGTCTGTTCCCGTTCTGTGTCTCTGTGTGTGTTACCTGCTGTGGCCTTTCACCAGCTAGCTGGAGGTCTTGCTGGAAAGGTGGTGAAAAGGCAGGTGAGTTTGTGCCTCTCAATCAGGAAGGCCGCCTCTAGGCTGGGGCCCACATAATCATTTCCATGTGCCTAACAGCCCAATTTCCTTCCCCCTGGTGAGAAGTGGGCGTGTACCCTGGCTCTGGGTGCCCTTGGGTGTGGTCTGGTTCCTCTAGGAGTAGCTATGGCCTATCTTCTTCGGGACATGAGGGGAGGAGAAAGACTTGTACACACCTCAATTTGGGCTGAGTGGTATAAGGCAAACCACTGGCCCTTCAGTTTCTATTAAAGCCAGCTCCATCCTTGAATGAATGAGTTATGGCAAATGGCACACACATTCTAGGAATGTGCTGCCTCCTTGGGGTCTCTATAAATGTGGTCTCTCCTGCTGAGTTAGTTAAGAGGGGCTGCTACCCTCTGTCACCCCTGCTGCTTGTGCAGTGAAATGTGCTCTGCTGGCAGAACAGCAGCTGGGCCAGGGCACCCCTGCAGCCAGAGCAGTAGTCTGCTCCCTCCCTAATGGCTACACATGAAGAGTCCCCTGAGAGTAGCAAGGCCTCCCTGACAGCCTCCAGCCCTGTCACTCCAATTTGAGAACTCCTTTCTCAAGGTGAAAACATGATGCCACCTGTGCTGGCATGTGCATCCAGCTGAAGGCCATCTTGACACCATGCTCTCAGGGAACCTCTGTAGGCTGGCATTCAGGGTCGGGGTTTCTGTAAGTCCATGTTTCCTGGTCACTGCAGCAGGCTCTACTTTTTTCACCCCTTCCCTAATCAGAACACACAGAGGATCTGTCTCATCTCAGTAATGAGTATTGCAGCTCCATGACTTGCTCAACAAGGCCTGCCCTGTGAAAAAGCAAATATTACAAGGGCAGTTTCCCGTCTTTCAACATTAATCTGTAGGCAGAGCTGACAAGTGATGGAAGAGTAATCCCACTTGCTACTGAGAAGCAGCTACTTTCACGTTGCCACTTGAGTTTACACAGGCAACACCCAGGTGCAGCAAATGCACAATAGCATTGAACCATGAAGCAGTCATGTAGGTGGTAGGTGATGCTGCAAGAGAGTCAGACTTATGTGACAGGTAACCCTGTGAAGTCAGTAAATCTGGAATCACAATGTGCGGTGTTGCTGAAAGACCATCAAGTTCAGAGCTGAAGAATTCAGGTCTCTGGGAGCCCACGCATGCTGCTGAAATCACCAGACATTCACCAGAGGCAGAAAGGAACAGGGGTCCACGAAGTTCAAAAATACCACACAGTTCTCTCAAAGTAGATGGAGTAATCCTGGCCATATCACCTCTCATTATCACTGCACAGGCTAAAGCAAAATCTAGAGCTAAATTCAGAGACAGCAGTCCTGCAGCCTAACCAAGGCTTCTCTTTTTAACAGCAGTGATAGCAAGTGCCACGTCTAAGTGTCAGCTTTTGCATTTGTTATGCAAAGATGTCATCTTCAGGGGTGGCACTACATGAGACACGTTATGTCTAACTCCAGGCTCCAGCCTTACTCCTCGCCTTCTGCCACAAACAACCCAGAATTCAGGATGTGCTACATAAAATTTATGGTGTGTTATGAATGTGATTTATCTGCTTCCTAGCATTTGAGAATTATGTAGTGAAGTTGCACTTAAAACAGTGGGAATCCTGCCACTATCTTCAACTGAGGAATAATGCAGCAATCTCTGGCTGCAATGGCTTATAAGCATGTGCTTCAATTACAAGCTGTATCTGATACATCACACAGATACCGGCACAGACCTTTGTGAAACACAACAATGGAACGAGATAAGACACGTAGGTAACGCTCGTGTTATTTCTGACGCCTCCTGCGCTCCTGATCCCTCTGAGGGCAGTAGTGTAATTAATTCTTAGAAGTGCAACTGCAACACAACGCAAGGCACAGTGGGATTGTTGTTACGAATTACAGAAAGTAGAGCTGTAAAACAACGTGAAGATCCTTAAACGCGTTTATGGCAGAATAAAGAAGAGCTGCCAGCACAGCAGTACCTCCTGCCCGGGTACAGGCGGGTGTTGCGCATCCAGGGCTGCCTCGGTGCTGACAGCAGATGCAGTCCCGACACGCTCCTGTGCACACCCGCCCCCCGCCTGCGGCGCTCGTGCCCCCGGGCCGCGGCACGGCGGCGNGGCCCGGCCCCGCCGCGCGCCCCGCCCCGCCGCGCATGCGCGCGCCCGTGTTTACTGTTTGGTTGCCAGGGCGCCGCGCGCGGGCGCGCCGGGGACGTGACGTGACGTCCCGCTCCCCGCGGGGACGCCGCGAGCCAGCGCCGTGACGTCCGCGCTTCCGGCCGTGCCCATATATGGCAAGGCGCGGCGCCGCGCTTCCCGTGGCGGCGGTGGGCGCGTGAGGCGGGAGGGATCCGGAAGGCAGGGCGGGACGGGCACCGGGACGGGCGGCCGTGTCCCCGGCAACGTCCCCGCGGCCGGGCACGCCGCTCCCTGCCTCGCCCAGCCTGGCTCCTCGCAGGTGCTGCCCCCGGCGGGCTGACGAGGCAGCCGGGTCTCCGTTCCCCCTCCTCCCGGGCTCTCGTTCCCTTTGCGGGGTGAGGTGTCAGGAGAAGGAATGGGGATTTCACGCAGCTGAGTGTTGAGTCCCGGGCGAGCTCACATGTGACGGTTTGTAGCTCTCGCTGTCCATAACACCCCTCCACCTGGAAATCTCCGTAGTCAGCTCTGAGCTGGAAGAATTGATCCGTAATGGTGGAAAATCAAAGGTGATACAATTTGGCTTAACATAAAAAAACCCAAAAACCACCCCAATCCCCTCCCACAGAAAACAACTGCCTTTTATCTCCATTAGGTGGAAGAAAATAAATATAATTTTTTTTACTGCAGTTGCAGCACAGGAGCTGCGCTATGAACGTGGCTGCAGTGTACCGGGTGACCAGGCACCTGTATCCTTGAACACTTGCTCTGCCAGTTCTCGTGTCATTTGTCTTTTTGTTACTTTTTGTTACTATTTTGTTACAATAAATCTGACTCTACTGCTTTCTGTCAAAATAGAACGGGAAGCTTGCCAAAAAAGTTATCAGAGCCAGTGGACAGTCAAAAAGAAATGGATTATTCAGAGGAGATAAGGTTCTGGAGAAAAATTAAATTAGTATTTTGCTCTGTGCTCACTATAAAGGAACTTAAGAATATTCCTGTCCTTATACTTTATTTTGTGAAAGATTTATCAGAGGATATGTTTCAAGCTGAAGGCCTGCAGAAAAGGTAGTGAAACAAATGGTTAAAAAGAAAAGTTTTGAACAAATGGACTGCATTATATTCATCCAAGAGTGTTAAGAGCAGTCAAGACTTAAATAGCTGAGCTGCTTACTAATGGTTTTTGTGTAACATTGCATTTAGAAGGGCTTTGATAACAGAGAATGGGAAGATAGTTAATATGCCAATTTGAAAAAAAAAAAAAAACAAACAACAAACAAGCCTGCGAAGTTCTGGAGAGCTGTTGAGCAATGCACCTGTTCTCTGTACCAGCCAAGTTAGTGAAAACTTTAAAGAGGTGAACTAGTGGGTGCAGGGAGAAAATGGTACCATGACAGCTGTCAGAGCCTTTCTAATGAGAAGTCCTGGCCTCACACATTGTTTGGAGTCCTGTGAGGAGTCAGCAAAGCATGTGGACAAGAGACATTCAGCTGATATTTTCTACCTGGGTTTCTAAAAAGCATTCAACAAAATCTATGAGCAAAAGCTTCTGAAGAAACTGTGGAATAAGATAAGTTTTCATGTGGATAGATGACCCTGCATTAAAGATAGGTCTCTGTAAGATGGAGCAAAAATATTTCGCAGTAGAATGAGTCAATATGCAAAGTTCCACAAGGATCTGAATTGGAGCCTGTGGACTGAGAGTAAAGGTAGTAAAATGTCACAATACAAAGTGAGCGGGTGGTACAATTTGATGTACATACATGTACAGTGTTTTGAATGGGAGGTAAACAATCCATTTCAATCATACAGAAACAGCCTAAAAGCTGATTTATCTCTTGGCAACAAGATCTTGGCATAATAATTGTTCTGTGAAAACCTCAGTTCAAGGCTTGGTAAATGAGCAGATCGAGTGTTAGGAGGTAAGGAATAAGAGCAAGAGAATAAAAGCAGAGAGTGTCATTATGGCACGGGATAAACCCATGGTGTGCCAGTGCTCTGAATGTTGTGTACAGTTCTGATCTTTAGAAGGACACAGAGCACCATAAGAGGTTCAGAAAAGTAGATAAATGTTAGGAGGTGTGGGACAGCTTCTAGGTCAGAAGCAGGTAAGTTAACTAGGACTCTTCAGCTTCACAGACCCAAGTGAAGGGAGGTTTCTTTCAGTGTAAGAATGACATACAACAAGCAAAACTTGGGGAAACATGGAATAAAACCAAACTTGACAAGGTTGCTCATTCTATGTTGTGGGTACTTGTTGAAAACCTTTTTGCCTGATTTTGTGGATACTATAAGGGATTTTTTGAGATGAAAAGTCCAGAAAATGAACACAAGTAAAAGCTAGTGAGGACTATTAAATACACAAATATTCCCTTTGTGCAAATCCTGATTTTGAAATTTCTGGGGCCTTAGGGAATACTGTGGTGAGGCAGGACTACACACTGACCGCTGACTTTGTCCTTACTTTCTTCAAGTGGTTGCTGCCACATAGTGTCAGAAGACTGTGGCTGATAACAGAGAGGGGCAAAAGCTGTGCTTGATTTCATCAAATTATGACCATTTCTATGTGGATTTGTAGGGATTTAGCTGAACTTTCGCTCTTTCCCTTGCTTCCATATGGTAATGGTGTTTGAAATTTGCTTAAATTACCAGAAGATGTGATCTCATATGTCCGTGCACCTTATCTGTTCAGATCTTTTGCTGATAAGGTTGTTCTTTGGCGCTGCTTCCGGTAGCCTTTCCGGGCAGAGGCAGGCTGGTGACCCAGTGAGGTGCTGAAGTGAAACCAACAACACCCATTCTTCTCATTGGGAAACAGCGGATGTTCTCTAGGGACCTGGATATTATATCAACAGGATATCTTGAGAAAACAAAAGAAGGCTGTAACTAGCATGTGGACAATGTATCTTTATTATTTCCAATTAAGGAGCTCTTGTTCCGTGGTGTGGTGTCCTGTTCCCTGCCACCCCCCTGGCATCTTTAGTCTGCACAACAACAGATTTTCAGCTCTTCTTCACTGATTATATTTGAGCTCTATTTTTATACAAATGTTTTGTAACTTGGTCTGCTGGCTGTGGACAACCAGCTGCAACATTAAAGGAGTAATTTTAATTCTGATTGCATTGCATCTTCCACTTGGTAAGGACTGAGTGCTTTTTAAATAGCCCATCTTGAATCTTCTCATGCTAGGGAAGAAGGGAAGAGAAAGCAACTCATAATACAGTATTTGTCTGGTTTTGTTTGCAAAATTAAATATTTCTCCTGAATAGGTAACAGCATTGCAAAGGCCATAAAGTAGCAGTGTTAATCTTAAGGCATATAATCTGAAAGTTACACAGAAATCAGATATTGCGAGGGTATTTGAGTTTTTAAGTAAAACATTATTTTGACACTGCTTTGAAGTGTATTGGGTACTTCAGCATGAGAGTGATGAAATTCCTGCTATGAAGCATTTGAACTCTAATTGTGGGAAAAATAACAGTTGCCAGGTAGAGAAGGACAAGCTCTGTTACAGCATTTAGGTATGTGGTATGGCAATTGAATTAAAATAGTAACGTAACCTAATGATGATGTGTCACTAACCTCGAGGACACCAGGGAAGATAAACCAAAGTAATTTGCTGTCATTACATAAGAACTGAGTACAAAGCCAAGAATGGGGTTTCAGCACCGATAAGGATTTCACTCCAAGACTTTCAAAGAATTCAGTTCTTCAAAGCTTAACTATTCATGGGACTCTCAGATCCTCCCATCCTCTTCCGCTTGCCCCCTCCCCCCCGCACCGTGTTTTTTTGCTGCTATTTGTCAGCAATTTCCAGGTGCCACAAGCCTGGGTTCCTTGGTTATGCCTGTGCTGCTAAATCAAAGAGGGTAGGAATCAAGCTTGGACATTGGACTCCTGCTTTTCCACTGTGCTCTACTACACAGTAATAATTCTGTTTTCTGAAACAGTCTTGGCATGTGTCAACCAGCAACCCCCAAGGTGATGGTTGTGTGTAGTTCAGAGGATTCCATGTGTCCAATGAGCAGTGAGCAAGACTCTGTGAGACTGGGCCTCTTCCACTCTACTGGGTGATCCAGCAATATCCCAGCAGGTTTCACACTGTCAAACACACCTCTGTGCTTTGGCATATGACAAGTCCTTTAGCTTCATGTTGTAAATCATCCCTCTGGGCTACAGCACAAGTTCTCTTTTATTAAAATCTGCGTGTTTGAAATAACGCTCCTGAAATACTACTTATTTAAGACCACGTGTGGTTCAGAGGTGACCACTGGCCAGGTGCTGTGTAGTGTGGATGTGGTGAGTGACTGCCCAGCCCTTCCACCACAGAACAGTTCCTGGCCCAGCTTCACTTGGCATTGTAGATGCTGCCTGTGTCAGGCTATAAACAAGCTCTGGCAGGTTGGAGGATTTACCTTGCTGTAAGGGTTGTGTAACATGTTCAGTGCTCCAAAAGGAATCCCGATGACTGCAGTGTTTGATAAATTATCTCCAAATCATTCTAAATATGGAGAGGGATTTAAAGGAGAATTAATGGATGTTTTTCACTGAGTAGCAGATACGTAGCTGTAATTGGTGGCAAACATGGTGAAATAACACACAAGGAGACATGTTGTTCTACCTAGTTGCTTCTTTTCAAGATCTTTGTTTCTGTCTGGGAGCTAAGTCAAGGCACATAGGAAGCTGATGGGGTGGTTTCCACACTTCAAGAACCACAGAATAATAGTCACATGAGCTACGTACCCCTCATCCCTCAGAAGGGATGATCTTGATCAGGAATATTTATTTGAGAAGTTTTATCCATACCCTACATACCTTTAGGTTCCAAGGGCAAATGCTTCACTGGATCTTAGTCCCAACACATTTAGTCAAGACCTAATGAAATTCCTTTTAGTCCTTATTGTGGAAAAGCACTACAGGAATGCAAGACTCTTGCTCATTACACCAGAGCAGTATTAACATGGCTTCTTCATAAACCTGTCATATAGTCATATGTCTTTAACGTTAAGTCAAGATTTTCCAAGAAAGCTTTATCACTTCAGAATTGAGGGGGGTTTTTTTCATATCTTTTAGAACCTATAATTTGAGAAAGATTTTACCGTGCAAGTATTTTCATGCCAAAAATAAATGCAACTTATTTGCTTATTCCTTATAGAGTAGGTAAGGATGGTTCTGGAACCAATAAGATGGATCTGGAATGGTGATTCTTCTGTGTTTGTGATAAAAGTAACAACCTGGATATATGGAATAGAGTGTAACTCCGTGCAGTCAAACTGAGCAAAATCTCTTTTTTCCAAATCACTTTATGACCAAAGTTGGCAATATTTTTCCACTCTGTGCCACTTTGTCACTTGCTGTTGTATCATCAGACATTAACTGTGGCTGAAGGCCTAGACTGTTGGGTGCATGTGAGAATGATGACCATAGCTAACTTAAGTCACGTGTAGTAGCACAGGGAATGACCTCACAGCTTCCAATCTTGTAATAAATATAGCTTAATTACTGGATATTGCATGACAGCTTGTGCCCTGCAGGTGATCAGGCACAGAATGTGGTAAAGACCAGCTCTGACTCTTAAGCAAAGGTTTGTATTTCCTTTTAAGATACACTATACACTGAAATAATCATCTGTGTGTATGAGAACAAAGTATTTATTATATAATGATTTCCACCTGAGGATCTTGGAGCTCCTTATGGGCACTAATGATTGAAGTGTTCTGTTCTAGTTTGCACCTTACCATGAGCCATTCAAAGCAGCATCTGAGCACTTTCCCATTAACCTCAAAAGTGACTAATACGCAAATGTGTGGTTTGTTCCCCTCTCCTCTCCTCTCCCTAGTGGATTTTGTGTTGCAGTGTGTTTGTGCTATAGGTGTAAGCAGCACAGCTTGCAGTCTGAACAGGCAGGTACTGAAGGGTCCTTAGTCCTTAGGGATCTCATTCTCCAAATTTTGGAAAATTGTGTCCCTTGCAAAGGCCAATATTACATTATTGCAGAGAAGCTACAGTTTCAGGATATCTTAAGTCAATCCTCATGTGTTGTCCTGCTATCTTGTCTGCTCTCATCCATGTCATTCGGTTTTATTCTTGGCTTCTACACAGTTACTTGTCTGACCTCTCAATCAAATAGAACA
Source organism: Pachycephala philippinensis (assembly GCA_013397055.1). Taxonomy (NCBI): domain Eukaryota; kingdom Metazoa; phylum Chordata; class Aves; order Passeriformes; genus Pachycephala; species Pachycephala philippinensis. Next base: position 1,179,855 of record VWZT01004883.1, on the reverse strand, counting down.
GGAAGTTACACTGGCACAACAAATGTATTTATGTGTGAGAGTTAAGCTGCTCTGAATCCCCAACCAAAGTTACTGCGGAACCAGTCAAGTGCTGTAGCTGACAGAACTGTACAAACTCTGGTGGAATAGCATATCCAGGATCTAAGTGATTTGCCTAAGTTCAGTTTGGATTGTTCACCCTTCAGAGCATGTACTAAAATTGTTATGTTTTACCATGAAAGTGGTCAAACACTGGAGCATGTTGCCTGGAGAGGATGTAGAACCTCCAGCCTTGGAAGTAATCAAAACTTGACTGGCTGAGGCCCTGAGCCACCCGCTCTAACTGACCCTGCTTTGAGCAGGGATGGGAAGGGTGGCCTTCAGAGACCCCTTCCAACTTTTGCTGAAGTGTATGAATGGCAGGATCGGTTGGGTCACGGCGAGCTGAGTAATGCCCTGGTGGTGTGTGAAAGCAGCTGAGTGGTAACACACAGGGTTTGTGGCAAGGAACTACTCCAGATGTACGAAATGTCTCTATGTATATGTATGAGCATCTCTAAGATCTGGATGACATGCTCTGACAGATCTAACTAGCAGTTTAAAATATTATCTTTGCTGTCTGTAGGGTTGCTAGCTCTCCTGGGTGACAGCCTGTGCTGTACCCATGCCCAGAGCTATTAGCTAACCAGATGACTGAGGAAAGGGGCTTGTGCAGAGCTCCCTGATGCCCAGTGACAAGGACTGATGTTCCCATTCTTCTTCTGCCTCCCTTGGAACCGGTGTGTTAACCCAGGACAGGAGAGCAGGACGGAGAGACTTAGATGGGAATGCCTGCAACCACCCCAGTCATAGTCATCCACCCCAGAGTTAGACCCCTGAGGCAGCACTTCTAAGCTCAGCTTAGAAACCTCTAAACCCAGATTTTTGGGGTCCCAAGACATCAATTTCCTGGGGCTTCTTTTTGCCCTGTGTCTGATTTTCCATAGGTGTCGTGACCAAAGTTCTATAGTTTAAATCAACATGCTATAATTTATACTGGAACTGACAGCAGCGTGCAAATGTCTTTGTGGCCTTGGTGCTCATTTGCAGTACCCTGAGCTGTAGCAAAGCTGACCAGTAAAAAGGTCCGTGTCTCCTGGGTTTTGGCAGGTCCGTTGTCAGTGGAAGAATCTTGATGCTACTTGGGATTTCATCATCCCGGTGCCTGGAGTCATGTGGTTATGTAAGAATTTAAATTTCGGTTTTTCTTAAGCATGTGTTTATATCTCGAGATCAAGGAGGAGAGTTGGGCAATACGAACCCTGTAGCCCCAGACGCTTGAAGCAACAACGTCCAACGCTGACAGCAGCAATATCGGGAAGATCTCGGGAGTTCTGGGGATCAGGCTCGTGGGCTGGCACCCGTGGGTGCAGCCAGCTGGGCAGCACCCCCCGCCCGACCCCCGGCTGTAGAAAACGCCCTCGGCCTCTCCGACCCTTGGCCGGGTCCCCGCGAGAGCGGCCACCCGCGCTCCCGGTCTGTGCTCGGCTCTCGCGTCCCCGCGGCAGCTCCGCGCTCCCGCCGCGCTCCCGGCCGTGCCCCGTGCCCGGGGGCGCATCCCGCAATGCCCCTTCTTGGCCGGTGGCTGGCCGGCGCCCTTTCCCGCTTCCCTGGGCTGGGCATTCACAACTTCAGCCCTGGGCGGTCCCGGCATGTGTCTGCAGCCTTGCAGGAATGCTGCTGGTCTGGTGGGTGAGTCTTCATTCCTCGCCTTTCACTGCTCCCTGCTGGTCTCGGGGAAGCTGAGCACTGGGGGAGAAAAGCAGAAGCGACTGGTCCCAGTCGAGGAGTATTGAGTCAGGGTGCTCTGACCCCAGAGAGCATTACTCCAGCCACAGGCTGAAAGCAGGTCCAACACGAGCGCGTTGCTCAGTGTGTTGTCCGGTTGGATTTTGGATATCCCTGGGAATGGAGGTTCTACAACATTTCTAGGCAACTTGATCCAGTGTTTGATCAGTCTTACGGTAAACAATCAGGATCTTGGGGACATGTTCTGAAGAGTTAGTATTTCCTTGCTGCTTTCCCAAACTTTCTGCAAATGCCAAACACTTTCACAGTGAAGCGGCTCCTCAGCCAGGTGGCACCCAGTACTGTTTTACGGAGTTGTTCTCTCCCAGGTGAGGGACTTTGCATTTGATCATTTTTTTCATGAAATTGTTATCAGCCATTCCTCCGGCCTATTTGGATTCCTCCAAGTGGTAGCACTGCTCTCTAAGCATGTCAGACAGTACCCCGATTTGGTATTGTGCATTAATTTGCTGTCTGTAAGCTTTGTCACACCATTCCAGGATGTTATTAAGGGCATCACAGAGTACTGACCCTTAAGAGATGCCACTAGAGTCCACTGGTTGTCACTTGGGCTTTGTGCTGATGACTGACTTTGAGTGTGGTGATCCAGACAGTTTCCTCATTATTCATGAGGCAAATATCTACCTATCTCACTAACTTGTCTCTAAGCTTAGTTATTAGGGTAGGTGGCATTGAGAGCTTAACTAAAGTCAATTACTGGCTCAATCAGAACCAAAGAGCTGATGGTCCATCCCCAGTGCAGCAGTCTGCTTTGCCAGGACCTTCTAGTCCTCTCCACAAAACCTCTTCCTTAGTCACTCACCTGATCCCATCTCCCATCTGCACTGACACTGCTCTCAGGCTGCCCTCCTTCCTCTCACCAACCTGCTTTCCCACAACCGCTGAGCCTCACAAGGGTGCTTCCTGGGGCGGGAGCAAGCAGGCAGGTAGACTTTTGATGGAACGGACAGGTTGTTGATACTCGGCCAGACTTGGTCTGAGAGTCCTTTGCCTTGCTGTGTATCTGCTGTGCAGGCTGATAATCAAAATACCTTTTGATGAAATCTTGTTCTTTATCCTCTCAAATATGTACATGTGCTGATATTGAGTCTAATTTATCTAATGAAGCTTTGGATAGAGTATTCCTGTAAATACCATACAGACCAGGGGCCTGGCAACCTCTTATCAGATTTTGCCCTAGGAAATAGTAAAAAGTCAGAGAGAATGTAAAGTGGGATCTGGCAGGGACTGTGGGGCTGGGATCTGGCACTTGTGAGAAGTGCTGAAGACTAAAGCACACCACACAAGGGGCTTGGACTACCACAGGCTGTGGTAGCCAGGGGAAGAGCCTTGCATTTGTTTATTTTACTGTTTTTTGACTCTTTGAGCTGTGTACTGGAGGAAGGACTTAGAGAGATCACAGGTTAAGCCTATCTTGGGCCAGTGAGAGAGCCCAATACTGAAAAGTTGACAGGGACTAGACTCTGGAGGGGGTGTCTTGCTGTAATTACTGTGCTGGATCTTCAGGTGGCACTGAGGCTGACAGGAGGCTGTTGAGCTTCTTGGATTCAAACATTGTGTTTCGAGCCTAAGTTGTGGGTCATTTCTAAAGGAAGAAAAATGCAGGAAAATACATCCCAGGTGAAAGGTACCTCAAAACTTTCTGCACTGCTATTAAATTACTTATGTCCTTGCAAAATGGATAGCAAGAAAAAAGCTCTGTCAACATATGGCACATTACATTTTTTTCTGATCTTTCAAGCCCAGGACAGATAGCCCTGTGTGGCGAGATGGCAAGTTGGGATTGAGACTTGGATAAGAGTTTAGGTGAAGTGTACAGTAGAGCAGCAGCACTGCAACCAGTTCTCAAAAGTAAGCTTGTCTTCACTCCTTCACAGGGGAGGAAGAGAGACAAATTAAAAGACTTCTGAACTCAGCACTGACCTGTTGCTGCTACGATCTCCAATGGCCAGAACTTTTACATGGTTGAAGACTGGGCAGGGGACAGATGCTGAGGGCAATTTGGAAGTGGCTGTGGACAGCTGAGGAGGTGAGGCACCCCGAAGCAGCAGTGTTACGACATGCCAGGTGCAGCATTGGAAGAGTAGCTTCCTGAACCTGTAAAGGTCTGTCCAAACACGACTGACAATAGTGTGATAGGTACAATGGCGCTTTGTTGGGTCTGCAATTTCTAAGGCAGTTCCAGAAATAGTCATGCTTCTAGTTGTTTTTCTTTTCTTGCTCTCATCTAGGAAGCATCTACAAGTTTAAGCTAATCTGATCTCTTGACTTCCCGCATACCTAACAATCTGCTATGGCCAGCTGCTCACCATGCCAAATCAGAGAACTAACCCCGAGTAGTTTGAGATACAATCCCTTTGTTGCACTTGTTTGTGTTGATTGGCGGTTTGCGTCCTGTTGCCAGAGAGGCCCATGGAGGTCTCTCTACAAAAACAACATAAACACTTTCATTATTTTACTTTCTCACTGAGGACCATCTTTCTTCATCCCTACCTGCTGATATTTTGCATGTTGATGGCAGAGCAGAGGGAGCTCTGGTCATTGCAGCCAGACAACCATTGCAGTGGTTGCAGCTGTGCAACAGAAATTGCCACTGTTAAGCTTGCAGTGGTGGGTAATTATGTGGCTTAGAAAGGAAACAATTTGTTAGCACTCATCCAGCTACGGAGTTCCACCTGTCTTACAAACTCCACTCTGTTCTCAAGTCCTTCAGAATAAAAATGGAGGCATAATGAAATGTTTTGGCAGCAGCAAATGCTGCCTCTTGTTTTGTTGATGCTGAGAGTGGGGGCATTTTGCTGTGCTGAGTTTCCTTGTGAGGGTAATAGTCCTTGAGAAATTGTCTTCCTCTCCTAAGGAATGCCAGGCATATTCCTGACTTTCCCTTTGGGAACCCTGTCATTGGAGTTGCCGAGCTATGTGTGCAGAATTACCTCAGTGACCCTGAAGGAGCTGGCTTTGCTGAGCAGTTTAATAGCTGCAATATCTGAGGAGCCTCCTCTGTTTGCTGAGCCTGACACGAAGGTCCTTCTGCTCCTGCTAATGGCCTCTACCCAAATCCCTCAGCACATGAGCAAGCTCCTGTCAGAGCTGGAGAGGCTGGGTGAGTCCAGCCAGGTGTTTGGCTAATGCTTTACAAGGACCAAGCTTTTCCTTTGCTTCCCTCTACCCTGCAAACCTTCTGCTGACAGGCAAGATATTAAAATAAAGACTGTGTGGCCCCTATTGATTGTACCCAAGGCTTTTCTGATTTTTTTCCTGTGGAAGCCTGACACGCAAAGTCTTGCACCGTGCCTTTCAGATCAGGCTCTAGATCAAGTCTTGCAGAGATTGTGTGCAGCTGCAAGATTGCTGGAGGGGTTTTTATCCTCACATCAGATGGAGCTGGGGCAAAAAAAAAGCCAAAACAAATCACAGAGCCAGCAACTTTCTTGGCATCTCTGGGATTGTGGCTCCTCCTGCCCCTCCAGCCTTCAGAAATGTACTCGGCAGAGCTGCCCGCATAGAAAAACAAATGCTTCACAAACCAAAACAGAGTTGGGTGTTGGTAGTGAATGGGCCAACTCTGTGTGCTGGCGTCATCTCTGCCCACTGCCAGCACGTTGTCATAGGAACAGCTGGATTATTTTACAATCCAGCTGTGGAGCCAATTCTCCAAAGGAGTAGCCTGGAGGGAGGAGAGAGGGGCAGGCAGAAGGCAGCACTGCTGTATATTCTGGTAACTGGAGGGAGGAGGATTATTAATGGAGAGAGGGAGGGAAGGATTACCAGTGAGTGCCATCTATCATAGCCTGAAACCGCAACTAGTCATTTCCAGATAACTGACTGCTGTTAGCTGCATCTGGGAATTACAGGCTGCCCTGTGGGAGAAGGGTGGTAAGGAAAATGGCAAGTCTTTTTGTGTTGAGGCTGATAATGTGTCTCATAGCATGCTGTCCTGCAGAGACCACGAATTGCCAGCTGTGGGGAGTGGTGTGCACCTGTACAGGTTCCCAACCCGCCCAGAAATTTGTAGCTGATCAATTAATGGGTGTTAGCTTACCACAAAAATGATTCATCACTGTTTCCCTTGCCCTCTTTGCAATGTTTGTTGCCCCGTTTCCTTTCTGCAATCTCCTTGGATCCTATTTTGAGGCTGCAGAGCACTGAGGGCATTGTAGGTGCCTAAGTAGAGGTTTAGTCTTTGTGCTGGTGAAGGCTGTCGTACCAAAGTGAACACACTTGGTCCGATGGCAGGATATTTACTCTTCAAGTGAACTCCAGGCCTTGCTGTTTAGCAAATCACACTGGTTTGGGGCTTGATCAGTACCCACAATGAAGATTTGATGACAAAAGCCAGCAACCTGCAGCGGCTGGGAGAACAAAGCCCTTTGCTCTGATACAGCTGGGGCTGCTGCTCTTCTGAAAGGGGAATCCAGGCAGGACGAATTTGTCTGCCTGCAGAGTGCTCCTGGCCCAGGGAGAAGTGAGAGGAGGCAGGGAGGCTTGGCTGGAGGCGGTGGCGTTAACAGGTCACTGCTGTGCCGAGTCCCGGGTACACTCGTGGCGCCTGAAATGAGGCGTCCCCATCCCGCTGTAGCCCGTTCCAGCGCTGGAAGCGGCGCGGCGGGGTCCCGGGACGCGGTGCCGAGGCAGCGGGCGCTGCGGTGGCGCTGCGGGCGGCGGCCGGCAGAGGGCGCGGGCGGGGCCGGGCCGCTCTC
>VWZT01004883.1:1148418-1172981 GCA_013397055.1 Pachycephala philippinensis | reverse complement strand
ATGACGCCGGGTTGGGTGTCGATCTGTGGGAGGTTAGGAAGGCGCTGCAAGGGGGATCTGAACAGGCTGGATTGATAGGCTGAGGCCAGTGGTACGGGATTCGGCAAGGTCAGGTGCCAGGTCCTGCACCTCGGTCACAACAACCCCAGGCAGTGCTACAGGCTTGGGGGAGAGCACCTGGAAAGCTGCCTGGCAGAAAAGGGCCTGGGTGTGCTGGTTAACAGCAGCTGAACATGAGGCAGCGTGTGCCCAGGTGGTCAAGAAGGCCAATGGCATCCTGGGCTGTATCAGAAATAGTGTGGGGGGCAGGGATTTTCTCCCTGTACCTGGCACTAGTAAGGCCACACCTCGAGTCCTGTGTCAAATTTTCAGCCCCTCACAACAGGAAAGACATTGAGGTGCTCAAACGTGTCCAGAGTAAGGCAACAGAGCTGCTGAAGGGTCTGGAGCACAAGTCCTTTGAGGAGCACCTGAGGGAGCTGGGGTTGTTTAGCCTGGAGAAAAGGAGGCTCAAGGGAGACCTTTTTGCTGTCTACAACTATCTGAAAGGAGGTCTTAGTGAGCTGGGGGTCAGTCTCCTCTCCCAAGTAACAAGCGACAGGACAAGAGGAAACAACCTCCAGTTGCACCATGGAAGATTTAGATTGGGTATTAGGAAAATTTCTTCACTGAAAAGGTTGTCAAGCACTGGAACAGGCTGCTTAGGGAAATGTTAGAGTCACCATTCCTGGAGGTATTTATAAGACATGTAGATGTGGGTTTTAGAGACATGGTTTAGTGGTGGACTTGGCAGTGCTGGGTTTATGGTTGGACTCGGTGATCTTAAGGGTCTTTTCCAGCCTAAACAATTCTGATTCTCACATGCATTTTTTGCCAGAGCTGGAAGGGCAGGTCCAATTTTATTCCTTGATTTTGAAGTGATGAGTGTGTGAAAGATAAGAACCACAGAATGCCAGTGAGCTTAGAAGACTCTCATGCAGTGATTTTGCCCTTTGTCAGAGCTCAGAAAAGATACTGAGCCTTTGTCCGTATTTACTTGCCATTTTTGTTTATGTCATGTATGGGCTGCTGCTGTATGTGCAGACTAGGGTCTAGGAGAGATTTGAAAGGGCAATACCTGTCCTGTACCATATTGGTTCTTAACATTTTAATTAAATACAAGTCAGATTTGCAAAGAAATATTTTAAGCACTGCAGTACCTTCTTCCATCCTCCTTTCTCCTTTCTTCTGGCTCCTCCCAGTGGTCTCTGTTGACCCTGACAGTGAAGATTTGCAGTCCCCTTTAGGGGCGCAGTTGGTAGGACCTTGAGTACTCACATCCAGCCAAGTTTTCAGCATGTGAGCTTCTTTACCAACACATCTCCAAACTTGTGAGAGAAGCTCCAGTGAGAACTGGCAGGTTTAAATTATTTTCAGGATTTGGACTTACTAGTGAAGACACCTCTTTGAAGAAAACTACTTCTGGGCCTTTTTAGTCATGCAGTTCTGGACCTGGCCTGTGTTCTAAAGGAGTTATTTGCAGATGAAAATAGCAGTAGAGAAGAGATCAGGGTTTGGCTCATAAAATATACAAAGAAAATGCTTTGCATGGTATCTAAACTGCCACTCCAGTTAACTGCCACTCCACATTTTTGAGGAGATAGAGGGATTCCTCTTTTCTCATTTTATTTTTGGTCTCTACTGCTTTGGGGACATATTAAGGAGGCAAACTGCAGGCAGTGACTAATGAAGTGTCTCAGATATCTTTCCGTAAGACAGCCACCAGTGTGGAAAATACTGCACTTCTTCTGAGGGGAATTTTATCTCTTGCTTTCTGCTATAAGGAACCCACTTTCTTGTTCTTCTTTATTTTAGGCTTTAGCAGAGAAGGAACATTTAGGGGGTTTTAGGCAAGTCAGAAGGACCTTTTTTTCTAACGCTTCAGCAGCTTCTCATCACTGCAATGCTAAGGCAGACTTTCTTTCCAAGTTACCCCCAGTCTCAGCTGTTACATATTAACCTGGCCTCATCTCCTGTGCAGCCTGTCACCCTGGTGCTGTGCCATCACTTGGTAAGGCTTGCCAGCTGTGTGGCTGTTGTGGGTAATCTGTTGAGCTGAGTGATTTGGCTAGAGCCGTGGCACAGGTCACCGCGGTGCAGCAATGGCAGTGGCAGCCCCGAGCCTACTGATAGGTGCATAGGCAGCTGTTCCCAGTGCCTGGATCAGCCCTTGTGATGTCTGTAATGAGAGCAGCGATTGCTGCTCCCTAAGTTTTGCGTGGATGCAATGTAGGATCTCCGGCTGCTTGTGATATAGCTGTGTGGAGCTTTTATTTTTCAAAAGGTTGGTGTTGATAGGTAATGGGACTGTCCATCAGTAGAAATTACTGAAGATGAGACATGGAGGCTGGGGCAGAATATGGGAAGGAAGCAGAGAGAAGAAATTAAATTTGACACAGGGTAATTGTGGGAGGGAAGGGGAGGTGGGACATTGGCTTTTATGGGGAGTTATTAGTGTGGGTCCAGGGAGGAGTAGGTAGCTGAGAATTGTCCCATGGAATTACTTGATCCGTGTTGGCACTTTGAGGGTGCCACGTGGTGGCCAGAACCCAGCTCTGCTCCAGGAGTTCCCCAGCAATTATAGGTCCCTAGTAAGGTGAACTGAGACCTTTAAAGTGAAGCAATGTTCAGCACGCCAGCTGCTGTGCCACTGCTCCTGCCAGTGGTGCTGGTGATATCAGTGTGGGAAACATGCAGCAGTTAGAGCGTGCTGCTGCCCAGCTCCTTCTGTCTTTCAGGTTCTTTCTCCTCTTAAATGGTCCCGTGTGATGCACTCGTGGCCTGTGATGGATCCTGTGCTTAATGGTGCATCCCCAGAAAATAAGCAGTTCAGCACTGAACCAGTGCTTAGCTGCACTCTCAGGCAGAACTGCCCTCGCAAAATTATGAGCTTCAGGCACTCCAGTGCATTGTTTGACTAGGGGTTTCCCAGACTCCTGTGTTTGAGACTCTCTTGTAAGGAGTCCAAATGGTTTTTTTTTAAAGGGTCATTAACAGACAGTTCTGCAGAGCCCCTGAATGTGTTTGTTGTCTTGAACTGCAAACATGGATAGGTGTGATGTTGCTGGGTCTTGGCATTTGGTACCCTTCCAGGCATCAAGTACACCACTGACCTTTGAGTAGTAAGGCATTAAAAATAATAATGTATCATGTCAGAGTTGATTCGTCTTCCTCTCACTTTAAGAGGTTTTCTGCTTGCAAGCTTTTCAGTTTCCTAAGCTAGACTTCAGGCTTTTGGTTTTGTTTTGGGTTTGTTTTTTTTTGTTTTTTTTTTTTGTAAGGAAACATGATCAGGTCAGTTTTGACCCTCTAGCGTGGTCTTTAGCTAGTAGCAAACTTACTGGAATCACTTGATGATAAAAAAATAAGTGATCAAGTGAAGACTTTTTAAAAAAAAATCAACATGTCTTTGCTCATTATGCTTACAATCTTGCTATTGCAGTCATGAAATCCTGTAAAGAAGAAAGGCTTAAAATTATGGACAAATATGAAATTAATTAGCTTGGTGTCATTGTCCAAGCTGAATGAAGTGCTGAAAGAAAATAAACATTCACAGTGAAACACAGCATGGATCTAAACAAATTCTTTTAGCTTTAGTAATAATCTGTAGGGCTTCCTTACTAAACCAATAACTGTATAATTTTTTATTTTAAAGCTGGGTTTGTACCCTGACACCATCACCACTGACGCTGCGCAGTTCAGCATGGACCTGCTCTTGCCACAGAGGTCCAGCCAGACTCTCTCTCTCCTGTCAGTGTTTCTTTTTGCAGGCAATGATGGTAGCTGCATGTGTCTACTAAGCATGCAGCTGCACGCATAGTTTTTGATTTGGACTCCCGCCTTTTAAAGATCAGGCCATGAGTGATTATGGTTTTTAAATTTGCTTTGGAACTAGTACGATCCCTGAGTGTACCTTCATTTCCAGAAGTTGCTGGTCAATGGATTTGTCTTTAGATAAAGAAATTTCTATACTCTGGCCTGAGTGGAACTTGTCAGCTGCAGGAAGGATTGTAGCTGCAGTTATGTGTGCTGTGAAATTCCCAAGATTCCCATCACCACCCTCATTTAAACATCCCCCAGCCCTGCTATAAACAAGTGAGAGACACTCACCCTGCACCCTGGCTGGGACCCAGGGATATTGGAGCTCTGGCTGGAGACAGAAGGGGAGAACAGAAAATAGTGTCAACTTGTGAATCATCTCAGTGAGGATCGACACCCACCATTAGCGAAACCAGACAAACCTGGGGTTGCTGCTTAATAAGCAGTTTATTTCTTGTCCAGGTTGCAATGTGCAAGTGAGCTGGAAAGGCAGCAAAGCACCACTGGCAGGCAGCTGCCTGTGCTTTATGCACAAAGGGCACCTTCTTGGCCTGTCCTGTTGCAGCAAGATACTTGTAGGGCTGTGGATGCAGTGTATGGGGCTCTTGGCTGGTTTTGGATGGTTTCCTAAACTGACAAAGTTTATGTAATCATGCTGTTTACTGTGGGGCCCTTCTGGCAGCTTTTGAACATGTGGAACAGTTTCAACCAAATTTGAGAAAAGAGCAGAAATTCCAAAGGTTGTTACATTTCTACAGGTTTTGTGAGGTTCTACAGGTTTTGTGATGTTCTGCAGGTGGACAGAAGAATCAGGCCCGGTTCAGTGCCATGCCATGGAAAAGACATGGAGAGTGCAGCTGGTTTGGACCCTGGTCTGGCAGCTGTGTCCAGGGATGTACAGGCACCCTGTATATGCAGGGTGTGTGTGTTGGTACCACAGCCAGCACACACATGCATCAGAACTAGCCAGAACAGGGGATGGGAGAGGTGGGAAGAAGCCAGAATTCGTGCCATGTGGGAGAGGTGTACAAAGGCAGGGGACACCAATGTGGAAATTGGCTCACCTGCTGTTTTCTTCTGTTCCAAGATCCTTATCTAGACCGGTTTGAGCTTCTTAATTTTGGAAAGAAATCTTGACAGTCTGTGCTCATGAGTGAAGATTTAGATACACCTCTCTGTAGCTTCATGCACTTGAATATAAGACTCACTTGGTTGGCTGCATTTCTCTTTAATCAGGCTTGAAGCTTGAAAGCAGTGTCTCCATCCTGAGGGACTTTGCAGGGATTTAGGTGCAACCCATCAGCTCTTGGCAAGTTTTCAAGGTTGCATGGCTTCTTTTTGTGGGAAGTCTTCACTGCCTGGTCTGTATATGCTGTCCTCTTGCATCAGGTTTAGGGGTCAACAAAGACTAGGGGGGTGCTACATAGCTGCTGAAGTTTCCCTTGGGTACTGCTTATGCAGAAACTTCATGGCCCCACAGCCGTATGTTTGTTTGCTTTTTTTTTTGTTTCCGCTTTTTTCAGGGCATAAACAGCCTCATACCCAAGCAGGAACCATAGTTTTTGCATTATGGAGCACCTTACCACATTACTCTGGGAGGGCTGTAGCTGCAAGGTGATCTGCTGTACAGCTGTTGCCAGCGGATCCTTGAGATTATTTGCATACCTTGGGAGTTCCTCCTTCATCTGTGCCACACTGCAGTGCGTGTTATCTGAGCTGATTTGCTGGGTTGGCCGTGTGCTCTGTGACTCTGGGGTCACCTTGACTGGCCACTCTCCTCTCTGTTTGGATCTGGAGCACATGGCCTCTTGTCTGTGGTTCAAGGGTGTAGCCAGCCCCCTCTGGTTGCCACGCTCCCTGCTTCTGCAAGGTTATACAAGGAAAGCTGAAACTTTCTTGCCAGAGGCAGGGGAGCAAATTCAGTCTCTGGCAGACCTGGAACAATGAACAGCTTGGAGAAGGTGTGCTTCCAGGACACATGCCAGCACTGAACCAGCACCAGTGGCAGGTTTACAGAAATGCCACAGGCAAAACGAGAGCTCTGGCAAGTCACAGGCTCCCCAGGTTTGACAGGCAATCATCCAGCCTCACCTCTTGTATAAGACTGGCCCCTTCATTTCAAGTAGTTACCTCTGTCCCACACCCAATAATATAGGCTTGCCAGCAGTGCTTTTGGGAGGTTAACCAGCCTCAGTGCAGAATCCAATGGAGACAAGGAATCCACCGTGTGCACGGCTTGATCAGCCACACTCTACAAAACAGTGTTTTATTTCTAATCAGAGGTTGCCTGGTAATGGCATCCGGCTGTGGTTCCCGTTCTTCCTTTCTTCAGGAGATTAAAGACTTTTTGAGTGCTCCATGTTTACTCCCTGGGATTACAGTGGAATAAAGACACTCTCTTCTGTTCAAGATGCTAAACAGGCTGAGCTTACTGTGGGGCAAATAGTGCAGCCATTGCAGTCTCTCTTCTTCCTCCATTCCCCGGTGGTCAACATCCCTTTTAATGTAGGGAAGTGATGTTTTTGCCAGTGCTGTACACTGGCATCATGTACTTTCCTTTACCCCTACCCACCATGTTCTTCTCTGACTGTCTGCTGTGAGGACTCAGGCTGGATTTTAACCCATATTCCCAATGGGAAGTGCTTGGAGCTATTTTGTATGATGCAAGGTGCATGATGAATCAGAGGGACAAAACCAACAGTAACAGAAAATCTCTTCTGAGTTGTAAGGGCCAAAAGGAATTAGTCACTGCAGGGAAATGGGCCCTCTCATCTACACAGAGGGTGGGAGAGAGAGAAAAGGAAGTGCCTTAGAATGGAGAAAGGAAAGAAAGGTCCTTGCAGTGTCCCTGTCAGTACTAAAATAAATCTCTGAAGAGAGAGAGGGGGGAAACAATAGTGGCAGAAAGCTGCCAGAGTGATGGAAGAGCAGAGCCTTAGGAGCAGATCTCTTCCTGGTGAAAGGCTGCCAGCTCTGGACCTTTGTGGTTAGTTTGCTTTGGTGAACTCAGTAACCGCTGGCATGCACTTGTCTTTCTCATCCGTGGACTGCTTGCTAAATAGGCAGAGTGGTGATACTGAGGGCAATATCCTAGCAGGAATGTAGCTGAGCCATTGGATCAAATACTACATTTGAACTAAACCAGTCTTGTTTTGGAGCAACTAAACTGTCTGGTGGGCTGGAAAAAACTCTAGGGAACCTTGACTAAGGTTGCTAGAGAGCAATGTAGCAGAGAGTTTCCATCCAAAAAGGATCCAGGCAACATGTCCTTACAGTAAACAGAATAAAGCCTTGCAATTCTGTGATCCTTAAGCATAAGGGGGAGTAGATGAGGCTGCTGGGAGCAGGCTGTCAGCCCTGGGATGTTTTATACTGACAGAGCACATCTGTAGAGCAGAGCTGCAAGGCTGTCGTGCAAACCCACTGGGGGACCATTTCACACTTCAAGCACATGCTGTCTGCAACTGTGGGGCTCCTCACACCTTCCTGGGCGTGACTGCAGGCAGGGAAGCAGGTCAAATCATCGGCATCATTAACAGCAAATCTGACATCTGCGCTGGCCAGTGGAACAGCCCAGGCATTTGGTTTGTTTATTTTTCTTCTGCCTTTGGCACGTTTTCTCTGTGCCGAAGGCGCCCTGAGTGCGTTGCTAACACACTGCTTGGGGTAAGCACTAAACGAAACTTCCACTATTTTCAGGAACCCAGCTCAGGCATTTTTTTAAATGACTGCTGCTTTTTTGTGATTCTTGGACAAATTGAAACTAAAACCTCTTCGCTGACACACTGTTTTTGTCTGTCGTGCTGGTAGGCTGCTCTGTGGCTGCAAATCTCCACCATACCCAGATTCTGCTCTCACTTGGCCTAACTTGACACTCTGGACTGATTTCATTAATGTTAGTGGAGACATTTCCTCTTTATGAGGGTACAGAGCTAGTTTGGACATGAGCCTCACCATACCTAGAGGAGAGCTGCAACTATCAAGATCTGTGCAACAGAGGTGAACTTGCTGGAGTGCAGAACATGAGCACATAACTGCTGGGGACGAGAAAGAGCTGCTCTCCTCCTCTCCAGCTTGCAAGTAGCTTTACCAGGAGCAGGTTTTCAACTGGGAGCTGTCAATTTCCCCAGGACTTGCTCTGCAGCACTAGGGAAATGGACCTTTGCATTGACCTTTGCCTGGTTGGAGATATCCTTCAGAGGCACCTGCTCTCCTCTTTCCTCTTCTACTTCCAAACCTACCTGTCAGCATCCTGGTGCCTGGCATCATGAGCTACTTGTTTTCTTGGTCTTAAAAACAATGGGACTCAGAATGTTAGGCTCTTTGGAGCAATTAGAGTCTCTTTTTAGCTGAGCTGCTTTTGAGGGCAGTTGATTAGGCATAGGTACAGTGTCCAGGGATGAGATCTTGGAGGCTTGTGGCTGCTGAGATGCTGAGCAGAGGTCTGGTGAGTCTGGCAGTGGGAGTTCACTGGTCCCTCTGGGGGTGTTGCAGGCAGGGGGCTGAGGTGGGTGTAGCTGGTGATATGTATAAGCAGCCAAAATCTGGTGTTGTAATGTCTGAGACGCTCTGAGTTTGGAAAAGGCCCCGATGATATCACCCTGCAGAACTGTTAATAATGCAGGAAAGGAAACGTTCACAAGTCCTTTCCAGATCTTTAATGGAGAGGAATTAATACTCCCTCTTCCTATGCCCATCACTCTGTTTGGAATTGGCTTTCTCTCACCAGCAGGCATCAAAAGGGACGGTTCTTTCCCTTTTTTTCCCTTCTCTTTGCTGTTGCAATCTTCCTACCACATGCAGCAGTGCGTGTTGAGGGCAAAGCATGTGAGAGCAGTGGCTCTTCTGCATGAGCTCCCTGCAAGGACAGTGAACTCTGCATACCATCCTTCAGTTTTGCTTAATCCACTTCCAGAAGAGATAAACAAGCAATGGTACTTTTAGTGCTGCCACAGATTATGCAAAAAAGAGATTTAGTTCTGCAGGAGCTCTCCCATGCTACTTCTTCTTTGTGGCTCCTCTGTCTCTGCAGCTCTCCATACCCCACAGCAACCCAACATGACTACCAGCCCTCCTCAGAGCCCCTTCCAAATCCTGCAATGGAGACCTGCTTGACTGCAAGATATTCCTTGTTCATTGTGGCTGTGGCCTGCTGCTTAAGAAAGCATCTCTTTCTTGGAAGTGGGGAGTGACAGGTGCCATGCAGAGATTGCTCAGTTGCTCTCAGCTCTGCTTTTTTGTCATGATCCACCCATTGTCACAGGATCCCTGGGAGAGTGGGAAGTAGATGCCCAAAGCTAGAGCCAGTTAATGTGAATTAAGTGAGCAGTACTCCACATGGCACAAGAAGCATGAGGAATGATGTCAACCAGTGACTGCATGAACTAGGCAATAAACTCTGTGATTTTTCTCAACCAAAATGTGAAGAAGAGCTTAATGTGGTAAGACTTACAGGCTGACTGGGCTGGTGTTTCATACTGAGAACAAGTGAAAATAAGGCCTGTTAATCTGCTTTGCCGGGGGAGCTTTCTCTTGTAGCCAGCGGCTCATTGCCAATGCATAGAGACTTGCTTTCCCCCTTCCCTAGTGCATGGGCTGGTCTTCCTTCTGCCATCTGTGATGGATGAGATCAGTGTGGAGCTCCCGCCCTCCTGCATGCAAGAGAGCCAAAGTCGTGGGCAATTCGAGAAAGGGGCAAAGCAGATAACAACTGTGGCTTTCACAAAACTTCTGTCCTGTCCATTCAATCGTGGACACTTACCTGCAGACTGGCTGAAAAAGGACTGTGATAATTTGTTCATGCTTGTGAGCAGCAGCTTGTAACAAGCATGGTCCTACCCTTATGGAAACAGAAAGATAAGAGATGGAATTGATTTTCTAATAACATGCACTAATTTTTGGAGTGCAGCCCAAAGGACAGCAGTGGGGAGCAAGTCAGGCAGGGGGTCTGTGTTACTTTAAGGTTGTGAGAAAGGCCAGTGTGATTTTCTTCTTGAGGAGGGGAGTCAGGATCTCTCTTGAACAGTTTACCAAATATTGTGATTTGAACTGCGGGCAATTGGAGGTGTTGACAGACAGGGGAGATAGATTGAACATAATGCTAACCAGTTTAGCCAAAAGATGACATAGGTGGGGGAAGCATTGCTGTCTCCAAACATCTGTGAGGAGATGGGGATTGCGTTAGCAAAAAGGGAAAATTCAGACTTAGCATCAGGAAAGTACTTCCTAGAAGTGAACTGTGTTCCCCCAGGGAGGGGGTGGGAGTCCCATATCTGGCAAGATGGAAACAGCAATAATAACGAATCTGATTACTTGCTATGTAATGATAACAAATAATGTAAATTGAGTCTTGATAAAGAGCTAGAGTTCTATGATAGCAACCAAATACACAAGTCAGGGATGAGCAGGGTGGGACTTGGCAGGTGTCTGATGCTGACAAGGGTGCACCTGGGAGTTCTGTTGACTTCCTTGAGCCACAAAGCCTGTATTTAGGTTTTTGTTCAATTCCTGGCCCTTTCTCTGAGGTTTTTCATTTGAAGGGGAAGTCTGGTACAGCAGTGCTCAGTTTGTGCTTTATTTGCTGGCAGTGGGATCCCAGAGACCTGCTCCCACCAGCTTGATTCATTCATATTCTGTTTGGAGTGGGACAATCTCCCAGCAAAGAATGCAGAAAGGCAAACATGTTTTGGTTGGGGGCTGTTCTATGATAGAGCCAAAGGCTGGAGTGGCGTCTTAAATGGACAATCCCATCCAGGAGTATGTGAGAATCATCTCCTCTGAGATGTGGCCAAGATCCTAGACACCCTGGCAAAGGGAGCCCTGCCTACAGAGCGGGCAGAGCTGTAGATGAGAAGAGCAACTTGGTCTATGGACCCAAGTGAGCCCCAGACACACAGATTACAGGGCCAAGCCCTTGGGTTTCTCTACAGCTAGTTTCTAGGAAACAGACTAGCAACAATCTCTTATTTATACACCACTCAAAAAGGGGGTTAAGGCCACTGGTTTGGGCCTTTTGATTTTGGTGACTGATGAGCCCTTCATTTGCTTTGGTAACCCCGGAGCAAGATGGCAGCATTTCATTTTCTTGTCACACTTAAAGCCTTGGTTTTGTTTAGCATGAATTATAGCGCCAGCCCTGGAGTGTTAAAATGTGAAAGGGGAACACCCTTCACCTGTGCCCTTACCCACTTGGTTTGCTGATGATTATGTCCTAAATAGTAATCATAAGAGGAAAATTATGACCGAGGAGGTGCTGGGAGAACTGTGCCCCTCCTGTGCATCACCTGCCCCACGAGGGAAGAGGAAATGGGTGACTCAGGGCCTGGGAGCACAGCTGTGGCAGTTGTCTTACAGGGTCCTGTTTGAGAGTGGCTGAATGCTCTCCATGGGGGTCAGTCTCTGTCCACAACAAGCTTTGTGAGGGCTGAAGGAGAGGAGTTTCCAGCCCTGCCTTACAGCAGCCCTGCAGCACAAAAATGTCAGACCAGAGGCACCCAACTCTGCAAATGTGAGGCGTGGGCAAACATGAGGAAAAGAAGACAAAAACATGGGCTGGTGGTTGAAGACATTTTTTATCCTGAAGCACATTTGTTGGAGTACACAAGGAGTCCTCACAGTCTAAAGGAAAGCAAACACAAAGGGAAAATAAACTCTAAGAATCAGGCGCCTCAACAGTCAGATCAGCAAGGCTGTTGTCCACAGTTATCCCAAAAGAGGCTGCATCATTTCAGAGACATTTTCACTCCCCCTAGTCCTGCGACCTTCATCCATGAACAGCCCCACAGCATGCTTCTGCCAGGTACTTATTAAACTGCCATGTGGAGCTTGGGGGAGCTGGATGCAAAGGAGAAAGGGTGAAGAGTGGGTGCTGGCTTGGATGTGGTGGCCAGCCTGGGCAGGAGGAGCACAGCATGCTTGCTTGGAGATCCACCTGGATCCTTGGAGATCCACCTGGATCCTTGGAGATCCACCTGGTGGAAGCTCTCCACTTCCCCAGGATCATAAGGGATGGCTACAAACCATTGGTTCTAAGGATGCTTCCAACTTGCCCTGATGTGCCAACCATACCTCCTCTTCCGCTATGGCCCTTCCTCAGCTAAAGGCTCTCTTCTTTTTTGTGCTGTGAAGGGTTCAGCTCCCTGTGTCCTTGAGGCCGAAATGTTGGAAGTAATACCCAATGCTCTCAGGTCTGTTTTCCATCATAAGAACCCATATGGCTTCCCCAGAGCCAGCTCAGTATGTGGAAATGGATCAAGAGGAGTGGCCTGTCATGGGACAGAGCCAGCCTGCAATGGCAGCATGCCTGCAGTGCAAAATTGGTGGTCAGCTTTTCTCTCAGGTGTGACAGATAGGTGAAGGAAACCCCAGCTGGCAGCATGCACACTGTGCACAGTATGAAAGGAACCTCAGAGCTGTGTGAAATCCATGTCACCATCACTTTTGTCTGGCTTATGGACCTGGCTAAGAGCTGACCAATTGTCCCACCAGGTCCAGCTCTTTTTTGTGACAGCAGTATCTAAACCAAGCAAGCCCTGAGCTCACCTGTACTGAAAGAGCTCCCACGTCTGGCTGCTGAACTGGTGTGGCACTGCTCAGGAATGTCCCACACTGGGAGGCCAAACTGATCTTGTCACAAGAAGGGGAACCGCTATAGCCAGCACAGCCAGCCTGGCTTTGCAGACCACTTGTGAGGGCGAGCACTTGGGGGAATGTTCCTCTCTCCACCCTTCTCCAACTCTGCTGCTAGAGCCTGGCCTGATTTGAAGGCTGGATACTAAAATGTCTAAGGAATGAATGGAGAGTCCGGTGAGGCCAATACTGGGAATGGTCTGGAGTGCAAATTTCCCTTGTTCCCTCCCTAAAACAGGCTTGCCCTAGGCGCCATGAGGGCCATGGAGAAGTTAACTCTGCAGCTGGGGAGACATCTGCAATTTGGCGAGGATAGGTTCTTTCCACAGAGGCTGCTAATTCTGCATGACCTAATCTGGGTTTGCTGCTTCTCTGCGCTGTGAGTCACAGTGTGCACAGTCCTTTGGTCACTGTGGCAAGCTGCACGACTTCACAGTGGCCTTTTGCTCTTCCTACAGACAATGACTGTCTTTGACTTGGCTGTCATGTGCTGTTTGATGTTTTCCATTTATATCTAATAAGATCACCACAATCTGCAGTAACTGTAGGTTGTCATACTAAGATCTTCTCAGCAACAAGCAATATATTAGCTGGTCAGGAGTCACACTGGTCCAGAACAAAGTCTGTATGAAAAAGATTCCCCAAAGAAGCCATTGATAACCCTTAGGAATTGAAGGCCTTATTGTGTCTGTCTTGTGAAGGTAAAGCTTTACAGAGCTGGGTGGAGGGGAAAGAACTTCCGGTATAAAAGTAAAGCAGAACTTGATCATTCATTGAAAGGTGAGTACTATCTTCCTTATCAGCCTGCCCAGCACCCATGGAAAAGCTGATGCCATCAGTAAATCCAGCCCCTTGACTGGAGGACTCTCTACCCTACCCTGCACCTACTGGGACAGCTGAACCCTGAGACTGTGCAGATTCCCAAGCTGCAAGCATTGGGACACGGGTACCAGATTAGCTCTTTTTATTTCCTTTCATTTAGCAGGATCCTGCAGAGCTGGGTAGCTGCCAGTCAGTCTGTCAAGACGTGAACTATTTTGGGAATTTTTATGATGGAACAATATTTTTTTGGTAAACAAACGGAAAGCTGTTAAACAGGGACCTTCACCTCACAGCTCCCGGTTCAGCTCCCTCACTGCTGCGATGCCACAGTGACTGTACTGTCCACTCTGCACAGCTCCCTTCATGGCTCCTGCAGGGGCAAAACAAATAGCAGCTCTTTTTTTTTTTTGCCTTTTCACTAACNGAGAGAGAGAGAGAGAAGAAAAAGAGCAATTTTGGTTTAAGCAGCAGAAGCACTTTCTCAGTGGACTTAACCCCTAACACACCTGAGGGCAAGCTGTATATTGTCTCTTTGTATCATGTTATCTGACCGTGTAGCATCTAGCCACATCCCAGGCTGGATTTCCTGAGGCCTACTGGTGACACATGAATCCAACAAGCAGTGACACAGGGCCGACTGTGTGCAACAGGAAGACTTCCTTTTTCACAGTGTCTGTTAATAGGAAGCCCTGATGGAGTCATAGAGTGCATAGAGGAAGATGTCTGGAAGAACTGAGCAGGGAAAGAAAGGGCAGAAACATTTCCCACTCTAAAATGGATGTAGTGTGTTGCTCAGGGGAAAAACCCATAAAGGGCCAGTAAGTCCTTCTTGCTGCCATAGGCTAAAATTAGTTTCACTATTCCTGGGTACTGGTGGCAGTGGAGAATCTGGTCTCACATGGGATATATCTGCCCCAGCCTTTGGGGGAACTGACTGATGGCTATCAGTTGGAATGAGCCAAGCCGTTTGTCTGCTCCACATGTTTTGTCTGTGTCAGAAAGGCAGTTTGTGGTTTTCCTCGGTTCCTGGAAAGTCCAGTCCAGTTTGTACAACAGTGCTGGCTCACATAGTCCCTGCTGGCAGCCCATTAACTCCAGAGCATGCAGATCACTGAAGAATCTCCAGGGATGCCATTCTTCTTCTCTCTTTGCCCCTTGTTCCACTCTCAGACTTACCAAGGAGTTGTAGTTTGCCCTACTGACAACTCGCACAATGGGTTCTTTTTCTTGCACCATGCTGATTCTGCCTTGGGATCTCTCCTGTAATTCATTAACTATTCTTACTCTGAGACTCTGCTACTAATTATTTTTTTGGAGGAGTCTTCAGTAAAATTGCCTGTGAGCAAGTGCACCTTCTCCCTGGCCAGCTGTTTTCCCTTCTCTGTGGGTAGTTGCAACCCCTGCACCTCCCTCTCTCATCCTCCAGTTTCTAGGGTTTTTTGTTTGCTTTTGCTCAGCAGGTCAGTTCTGTCCCTTAGCCTTCTCCATTTCACTCTGATGCTTCCTGGGATTCTTCCTGTGTCCATGTGTATGCATGAACCTCTTCTCACCTACAGGTCTTCAGCACCTTCTCAGGGCAGCTTCCCCAACCCGCTGTTCCTGCTCTTCCTGCCCTCTGCGCAGAGTGGCTTCCTTGGCTCTGTGGTTTGCTCTCTGCCATAAAGGAGCAGAATTCACCTGGCCCTGCTGTGAGAGTGCCTCTGCTGTACATGAGGACTGACAGTTCCAGGACTGCTGGGAGGACATAGGCTGAACATCCTAGCAACTGCAGCAGTGATGCAGTGGGAGAGATGCACACCAGTCCTCAAGCTCCTTGGCATTTAAGGCACCCCCTTTCTGCAGCTGAATGTGCAGAGACCAGTTTACTCAGGTCTTTTAGGTCCCTCCATTTTAAACATATATCTAAGCTGTCGGGAGTCCTGCAAATCATATCTGCTGTGACTACTGTTTCTGCTGTAAGTTATTGGAATCTCACTCCTATTTCCTCTTGGTTCGGCTTCCCTGTCTTTACCCACTAGCATCCCCTCTCTTCGTTGCACCCCACATTTAGGCCCATGATTTGAACTTAAGTGTGCTTAGTTGGCCCATCTGGCCCACAGGAGAACATACTTCATCATCAGTAAATAGCTCTCTTCGTTTTGATCTCTTTTGTCCTGAACTGTGTATGCTCTTCTGTGGGGCTTTATCTCTTTAGCACTCCATGGCTTACCTAAATCAGTGTCGCTTATGTGTATCACTCCTGTTCCTCCTGCTCAGCCTCATTCCTTCCCTAAAGAAGGCTTATCTTTCTGCTGTAGTTTTATTCCTCCAGCTTTTCTCCATCTTGGTCTCCCCCAGGTTCAGGTGCACCTTGTTTTCTATGCTAGTCAGGGAGCTGTGCTCCAGAAGGATCACCACATGGGAGAGGGGACAATCCTACAAGTCATGGCAATATAATGTGTTTTGCTTATGATTATCTTGTGCCTCTCTGGGCCTTAGCCTATAGCTGTCCAGCTCTGTCTTGTGTCAGACCATCAGAGCCAGCTTTATGATCCCCTGCTTGAGTCTGAGCACTTGTCACGTGGAGGTGCAGCAGAATACATGGGTTTTGTCCCAGCAATGCCTCTGCTGTGACTTGTAGCTCTAGACCCAGGGCACGAGAAGGACCCTCTGCATCTCTGTTTTTTATGGCTGTTCCTTCAGTCAGGTTGTAGATGAATATACCTACAAAGCTGGAAGGCAACCTGGCCCCTCTGCAGCTGTGACAACATCCAGCTGTACCACCTGCTCAGGGTGCCTTGTACTTGGGAGGAGCAGGGAAGAGGTTTCAAATGGTCACACTGCCAAAAACAGCACCCTGGGCAAGAGCTCAGAGTCCTGCCTCATCTTCTCTTTGTCCACCTATGCCTCCGTGAAGGATGTTCTTTCTCAGCTCCCAACCTGCAGGCATCTCCTGGTCCTCTGTTGTTTATGATACTGCAATTTGTTGCCTTGGAAATAAGCGCTGGTTTATCCCAAACAGAGCCTACAGTTTCACAGCGCAATCGAGCGAGAGGAGCAGATGGTTACCCCATCTCTTCTGTTGTGTTTCCCATTATCCTCATCCACAGTTGGATGACAGGAATCTGTGATTCAGTGCAAGTATCTGTGGCCCGGCTGCATCTACCCATGTAAGCTGGGAGCCATGTTTCTGCTGGGATATGACATGCCTTTGTGTCTAGCATCACTATTTTGGCTTCCTGCAAGTGGAACTTGACCAAAAAGCAAAAAAACCCAAACTTCTTGCTGACTTCAGTGGTGTCTAGGAGCAGGGGGCAGAAGGAAAGTTCAGTACCTGCAGTTTCTGTTTCCCAGGGCTTTTTAGTATCTATCCTTAAGCTTTCAACCCTCTGCAACCTCATTTTGCTGTTTTATATGTTGAACTTTGGACAATATACACTTTGTACTCTCTGTAGACACTGGCATTCTCCTTTTCTGCAGCTCTCCTGGGCCGAAGCTGCAGTTTGGCAGCAGCTGTGCTAGGCAGGACTCGGGGAACTGCTTGGAGGCTAGATCTTCATGCAGATGCCTTTGCTTTGAAGTGAAGTTTTCAAAAGAGCTGGTGGTCCAGAGACACAGTGGTGTCATGGCCCTAATATGCACTTGGAGAATTGAACAGATGTGGGGACTCTACAGGGCTGAGGAGCCTTCAGGATCTGAAACGGCTGGGGGAATCAGCACTTCCAAGCCCAAGATTAATTGCTTTGCAAACAGTTCTGCTTTCGTTTCTCAGTCCTATTCTTTGTAATTCAATCTGATTTGTTTGAATTCTGTTCTGAGGCTTATGTCCTACCCAGCACTTTGCTGCATTAGTGCTGTCTTTCCTTGCCTGAGCAAATTTAGGCTGGAGATTAACAGAATATTTTTTCCTTTCCAAGTAGTAAGATCCTTGGGCAGCTTTCTAGTGAGAACAGGGAGAGCAAAATTCCAATTGGTTTCAAGACTGAGCCTGGTTAGTTTATGAAGGGAATTATATAAGTAGCGCTGTTAGTGCTTGTGGCTGGATTTAGTGATCCGGTGTCTCTTCTAGTTCTACCTTTCTGGCAGCCAGCTGTGTTTAAAATTCATTTGAAGAAGGGAAAATTATCCTCCAGGTTCAAATGTTCTGCATTAAAAATGGAAAATGGAGCAGAGGAGATTGAAAACTGGTTCTTGCCTAGCAGCAGGCAGGCTGCAGAGCCAGGTCAAGAAAGGAGGTTGGATTGTGGAAAGAAACAGAATTGCTCTAGTTCAGTGTGGAGATGTGGCTTGGGGAGGGCAAGGCAAGGCTCTGGGGCGGGCAGTTGTGAGTGATGAGGCCAGGAAGGAGGGCCAAGTGCAGCACTGGGGTAGGGGGTGCAGGCCTATGAGATGTTGGAGGAGAAGAAGGGAAGAGTGTTGCTGCTGTTCCTGCACATGCTGTATCTGGCTCTTTGCTTATCACTGAACTTATCCTTTCTGCAATGAGTAACTGACTGAGGCTCCTTGTGCTGCTCCATTAATCTGTGGCTTTCCATTAACAGGCAGGTGCTTGTACCCGGGGGACCACCATGCTGACTGCCAGAGATTCCTGGCACTGGGTACTACAGAGTTAAGCAGCCAGGCTGGAGTGTGCAAACAAACAGTGAGACCTGTACTAACAGCCCTGCTTTGTGTTAGTGGGAAGCACAGGCTCCAACTTCTTCCGATTTCTCACCTGTCCAGACTGGTACAGAAAGAAAATGCCTCTTGGAGTTTCAGAGAAAACCACACCTATTTACAGTGGATTCCCCAGGGCCCTCCTGTGGGGTATTAACCCTTCAGCCCCAGGCCCATAGTCTCCCTTTGGTAGGAAGAATTCCCCAAGATCTCTGGGGAAGTCAGCCCTTCTACCTCCACAGCAAGGATTTCTCCTGCTTGTGGCCCAGGGCTCTGGCCCATCCACTCCCTAGAGCAAGTCACTGATTTTTCTCCCATCTGTACAGTTATCTCTGTCCTTTGCATAGCTGCGTGTTGGGGTTCTTTCTGTGTGAACTGGGCTTCCTGACCCAGCTCCTTCCCCAAGAAAGCAGAACTTGCTCTGCTATGTTTGGGTTGGACCTGTGATTGTGTCTCTGTGTTTGTCTCAAACCCCACCAAGTTTCCCTGAGATACCAGCTCATCCCTCCCCCTTGAAATATCCATGCTTTCTTCAGACTTCTTCCTGGTCTCACTGTTTGCTTTCCCTCCTTTCCCTGGTTTCTGAGTTTTCTCGGAAGGAATCCCATGCTCTGGCCTCCTCAGGCTGGAGTGTTGTGTTGTTGTTTTTCCTTTCGTCGCTATGGGCAGGGATTTTGAATACTGAGCCAAGGAGAGGGAGGGAAGAAGAGAGGCAATGAAAGAAGGAGGGAGTTTTTTGGGAGGGATGAAGAAAGCCAGAAAGGCGAGAAAGCAAAGTGTTCAGGGGAGCAGGGTAAGGATAAGATGGTGGAGAAATGAAATGGAGAAGGAGGATAGAGAGCATTGTGGAGAGAAAGAGTTTCGGGTAAATATCAGGAGAGCTTTTTCATTGGTCCTTTTATTAATAACACTATTGCTGCAGACAAAGATATCTGGAGGAAGGCAAAGAGCCCCCACCTCTCCCTGCCCCAAACCTCTCTAGGACACAAGGCATGAGAGGTTATTCCAGGCAAAGAGATCCTTCAGAAAATGAACATTTAAGCCTAAAGCAGCTGGTAGGTGCATAGGCTGCAGTAGGGAATATGTTAGATGTGAATCTGGCAGGTGGGGAGAGAATGCGGAGCACAAAGACCCAGTAAAAATTATAGGACCTTCATACAGCCTGTTGAAGCCTGGGAGAGGACTGATGTGTTTTGGGAACAGGCAAGAAAGTAGGTAGCTAAGGAAGCTTAAGACACTGCAGAGAAGCTAAGTAATTCCTACACCAAAAAGAAAAAGAGAAAAATCCCCCTAATAGTGCATCTCAGCTGCTACAGAGAAGGCACCCTCAGGCAGTGAGAACTTCTAAAAGCAAGGCTGGTGTCTTGAAAAACAATAGACCTCAGGACTGGGCACCAGCACCTGAGGAGCAGAGTGTTAGAGAGTAACAGCTGTGTGCAGCAATAGGGGAGGGCAGACAGAGCCAAGGAATTGCAGACTTAGGTCTTATTTCCATCCCAGGCAAATTGTTGGATGCTCATTAAGGATCTGCAGGCCCCCATCTACCTGACTGGCTGCATTGCAGCGAGAAATTTACGGTTCACTTTCTCTGCGAAGGAAAATCATACTCCTGGAGCTGCTAGAAGTTATGGAGTGTTTCCTGCTGTAGGAAATAACAGCAGGACGTGGATTTTCAAAAAGCTAGGAGCACTGTCTTTCACAGGAACTTCTTGACGAGGCTAAGTGGCCACAAGGTGATTTGTGCTGGCACTGCTGAAATACTGCAGAGGACCAAGTGTGGGCCCTGAAGGCTCAGAGCAGTCTGTCTCTGGGAGCCATGCAGGGGTGCCTTTATAGTAGAATGGAAACTAATCCAGACAATAGTGAGTCTGGGATACACCTTCACTTGGAATATTCTGTATGCTTCTCATCACCCATGCTGGGTAAAATAGGGGAAATAAGGCAGATAAAGAAAGTTACTAAAAAGATGAAACTCCTTCTACATGAGCAGGGATTGCAAAGAATGCAACATGTCAGTTTACAGAGAAGAGACATGGGGAAGGGATATGAATTAGATAGAACTGTAACTTTTATAAGAAATATGTATTTTTCAAAGTTTAGGCCAATGCCTAACTGACAAAGATAAGAAGGAAATTCCTTTTTGAAGAGGTTATTCCACAACTGTCTAACATAAAGATCATTTAACTTAAGGATCTGGCACTGTCAGAGACAAGTTCTTGCATAGCATTTTCCAGCCCCGGTATCTAATCAGTCCTATTTTTATAAACAAGCAATGTGGGGATCAATCAGCCCATCAGCCTGTGTGGCACTGTCTGACTGCTGTGATGGTGACCACTCAGACCTTAGCACTGCCACCAGCCCAGGCACAGCTGCTTTCCCTCAGTGACTGAGAGGCAATTTACCATCCTCTGACTCCTACTGCTTGTGCAGTTTTTCTCTTTGCTTCCCAGTCCAATTCTGCAAAATGACTGGAAGTAATATTTTTTTAAAATAAAAATAAGACTAGAAATGAGTTAGGGATTCATGAAAGGAACAGTTAAATCAGAACTCTGTTGTGGCCAAGAGGATGGTGTGACATGTAGCCAGAGGCGGCCAAATGGCAGCTATGTCTTTACTTGTATCAACACCATTCTCTCCTGGAGGGCAAAGCTCTTTCTTGCTGCAGATTGGTATTGTACTGTGGCTTACACAAGTTTGAATGTGCAAGTCCTAAGTCACATCCTTTAGTGAATGGTTTTCAGAACTGGCCATCAGGATTGCATACTAATACTGAAGACAAAGATCAGGAAAAAGGGAAGCAGATTCATGAGGATTTGGGTGATTAAAGTGGGTGGGTAGCAGATGAAATGCACGGTTTCATATAGCAAATGTTAGATGGCAAGTATGGGAGCAAGGAGCAGGTCTGAGGAATCCCAGTTAGGCAGAGACACAGCACAGCTCTCTCAGCCTCGGTGGGTGGGAGGGGATCATTAACGCTATCAGCCTGCACAGAGAGGCAATGCCAGAGAGAATTTTACATGTAGGACATCAGTGTGGCTTCATATCTGCCAGGCATGTCCCACGTGCATGTTGTTGTGCTAGTCAGCCCTGGAGAGATTGCAGAAAGGAGGTGAACTGGGATGGCTAACATCCTGATTAGACTTAGAATATTGATTAATTTCAAGCACATAAAGCTGTGCTTGGACATGCAACAGAGATGTTTAGGTCTAGTGTATCATTGGCTTTCTTGGCCAAGAATGTCCCAGTGAGGTTACTGTGAGCTCATCTCTACTAACAGTGGCACCAGGAGGGTGCAGAGGGCAATCAAAGGATTACCATTGCTGGGGTCTTAAATATGCTCTCAGTGCATTTGGACAGGACACATTAAATGTCAAGGACCCTCAGGAGCCTTGTCCGTGCTGTGGCTCTTGTCGCTGTGCCACGGACAGGGCTGTAACAACAAGAGAAGCCTGGCAAGAGGGACCAGTAGTGACTCTGCCTCCCTTGCCCACCTTCAGAAGACCCGGGCCTGCCCCAGGGCAGTGTCCACTCCTGCTGTGAGAGGGCCACCAGACAATCCAGAAGGGGGATGAAAGAGCAAGGCTGCAGTGCTGTTTTGTGGTGTCCTGGCCTAGGCCTGAATCCAGCCGATGAGCTGCACAGTTCATCCATGTAGAGAAGGCAGAGGAATGCATGCTGGCAGGCGAAAAGCAAAGGCTTTTCCCAAGGACTGAGAGCAACTCCTTTGCAGTCAAACTTCTCTGCTGGTGCAGCTCTGTTTTGCTCTAGAGTTCTCTCTGTTCCTGATAACTTTCTGGCCCTGTGTTGTGTTGCAGGGGCTGTGTTTCCACATCCATGAGCCGTCACCTTCCACACACTTTATTTTGGACAAAAATATGCAAATCATCCCTTTCATCTGAAGAGAAAGCCATCTGCCAAGCAGCAAGGTACTGACAGCTTTTTATGTTCTGTGCAGCGTAACTTTTGCTTTTTTTTTCTCAACAGCTCCTGTCTCCATTGCAAATGCTGCCATTCACATTTGATTAATTTCCTTGTCAGCACATGGCCGTGGCAAGACTGACCAGCCCTGGTAGGGCCAGACGTGTTTATCTGCATAATTTGGCAAACAGCCTGTTGTTGGTGACTTTTTTGTTCACTTTTACCCACTGAAGCCACAAATTCTCAATGAATTGTTCATTTCTAGCCGAAATGAAACTATCTGAAAAGTAAACATATTTGGTGTTTACATGAGGCAAAACCCAGCTTGGGAAAAGAACAGTTCAAGAGCAGGCGGCTGCAAGAGCAAGGAAAATTCCCCTATGAGACAAGAGTTCCCAAGTCAAGAAAGAATGATGCAAGTTTGTCCCTTTAAACATGTGCGTAAGCACTGTCCCAAACAAGGATTGCTTCCCCGGAACTAGCTCTTCAATAGTTAAGTTAAACAAGTCCCAGTTAGGACTAACTTGGATGGTTATAATAATGGAGGCTCAGCTGCCTCCAGGACCTGCAGTGGGGAGGCAGGGAAGGAAAGAAAGAAAGAAATTGTAGACTGACGGGCTCTCCTCCCCACTGCACTGCAAACATGCTGCAAGTGCTGGTCTTACACAGAGCGGTGGATGTCGGATCCCTGCTCCCATCCTGTGGAGGCTGTCTGGGAGGAAAGGGGCCAGTACTCAGGGCTGGGGCAGTAGATGTCTATGTTGCAATGAGATCTCCCAGCTCTGCCCACCAGTGAAAGGGAAATGAAAAAGCCAAAAACTGTAAAACAGAGCAGGGAGAGCTCTCTTTCTTCCAGCCCCCAGCAAAGAAGGGGAAATGGCACTTTCCCACCTTCCCCAGGGTAGGGAAAGGCTGCAGGAGGAACCATGTGCTGGATTGGACCTTGCTCAACCAGGTCATCAGCCTTCCCCTGGTTTGTCCTCTTCCCTTCCCTCAGGATGCAGCAGTTGTGAGGAAGCTGCCATGCCCTGAAGGTAACTTGTCTGATTTGCTAGAGAGAGATACTGTTTGTCAACCCCATTGGGATACCTGCAGCTTAAGGCAATAGAAAAGTCTGTCCTATCTGATGTAGGAAAGGAATGCATATGGAAAAATATATATCTCGGCTCACATTTCTCCTTTCCCCCCAAGATGAGGTGCCAAGATTAAGGAAATATTGGGGTTGTATACCAAAGTGTATAAACAGTATTCTGCCTCTCTGAAAACAAAACAAATAAAGAAAAGAACGACAGCATGAGAAGATTAGGAAAGAAGGTACATGTGCAGTGTCCTGCCAAGCCAGGATGTTACCTATTTCTTAAGGACAACTTGGGCAGGTTATATCCTATATTGAACACAGCATTTCTGATCCCCTGTTCCTGCTCAGTCCCAGATCTCTCCAACTGAATTCTCTTTCTCTTGCTGAGGTACAGATGAAGAGGATAAGGCTGGAAGTACTGATGGCGAGACCTTGTAGATTATGAATAGTGTGAATCCTCAATTGTGAAAAGAAATTAAATTGGTGAATGCTGAAAAGAAACAATGACTGACAAGTCAGGGGAAGGAAAACAAGGTAGGGTGGATGGTGCCTCTCTGTGCAGGTAGGTGGGTCAGAGAGGTGGCACTGTCACTTAGCTGGGTAGTGCTGCTCAGCCTGGTGGTTTTGCAGGATTTTTTCTTTCCAAAGAAAAAGGAGCCTTTCTGTCCTGAAATGCTTTAGGAGCAACAGCCCTGGAGCATCCAGTACCTATGGCAGATCCAGCATGGTCCTCCAGTTGTGCGAAGCTTTGCTTCCCAGAAGAGTTTGGCTGATGCAGCTGGGAAGGGGCCAATGTTAGAGAGAAAGAGGAAAGAAGCAAACACAGATCAGTTATCAGGAAGGCCCCAGTCTGTCACCTGCTCCACCATCCCCATCTGACATCAAGGTGCTAGAACACTGGGCACCATGAGTGTGCCTGTGCTTCAGGCAGCGTCCCTCCCAGATGCCCCGCTGGTGATAAGGGAGGAAAACAAAACGACTGGTTACTCTCCAAGCCAGTCAAGGGACTGGTGGAGCTGGGGCTGACAGCCCTTGACCCTTGTATGAGGGAGACGGCGTTGTGTGGGGCATGAGCAGGCCAGGCTGGGGGAAGGATGAGATGAGAAGTGACCCTGCAGCCCTCCCTGCCCCTGTGCCTTTGCTGCCCTGGGTGAGGTGGGCTTGCTGCTGGGGAGCACTGGATACTCTCGCTGGTCCTTTCCCTCCTTCTTCCCAGGCTCAGGCTCAGGACTGAGGAGCGGAGGCTCTGCACAAATCGGGCTGGCTCGGGCATGGCTGTGGCAGCACCGGGCCGCGTCGCCGGGGCTGCCCGGGACCGTGTCCTGGCGTGCGCCGGGGAATGGGAGCGACGTGGAGGGGAGCAGAGAGTGTGTGGAGGGGCGCAAATAGGAGCGCGGAGAAGGCGCGCACCCGGTCGGGGGGTGCGAGGTCCCGGGGCGCCGTGGTGCGGAGGGGTCAAGAGGTGCCGGAGCGTGCCGGGGATGCCGTGCTGGCTCCGAGGGCACAGGGTTGCCGGGGGATGGCGGGTGCGGAGTCCCAGGGTGCAGGATGCGGAGATGCCGAGCCGTGAGGTGCGGGATGCCGCGCCGCGGGGTGCGGGATGCCGAGGTGCGGGATGTCGGGG
>VWZT01004883.1:1128584-1148097 GCA_013397055.1 Pachycephala philippinensis | reverse complement strand
GTGGCGGACAGCGGCGACGGGGGCTGGGGTGGGGGGCGCCCGGAGGAGCATCCCGGCATCCCGCGGCAGCGGGCAGGGTGCCGCTCTCCGGGCGGTCGGGCGCACCGCGGAGATGCGGGGGACCCTCCACGGGGGGCGGGCACAGCCGCATGGGCGGCTCAGAGCCGGGCTGCTGCCCCCGCACCCGGCGACGCGCGGGGGCTGGGGCTGCTCTGGGGGTGCCTGGCTCTGGGCTGCTGCTGCACGGAGGAGCTGCGGGGCGGCGGGGGCGGCCTCCCCCCGCTTTCGGGCGCTCGCTGCCTCCGCTTCACCTGCCGGCCGGGCGCGCAGGTGAGGGGCGCGGGCTCCCCGCGGCTGCCGGGCCGTGCCGGGCAGGCTGGTTGTCGCCAGCCGTGTCTCCAGCCGGGAGGCCCGGGGAAGGAAAGGGGCCCTGGAGGTGCCCCCACCGCGCGGTCCCAAGTCCGCTTTAGCAGTCAGGCATGGAGTTGAATGGAAGTTGCATTCTTTTGCACGCTCTGCTCCAGGAGGCACTTTTCTTTTTTCCATGGAAGGGAAATAGGTTTGAGAGCAAATTGGGGGAAAGGGAGAAATACCAGGGGAGCAAGAGCCACATTATGTTTCCATTTTCCTTTAATGAAGGCCCTGTGGAGGTGTATTTGAAAACACAGGGTCTCCTATGCCTTCAAGGAGGGTGAGAACACTGTGCTGGCTGGTTCCAGAGCCATATGCAGCGTATGGTGGCCAATGAAACGGGGCCTGGCTCGTTCTCTTGCTTGTCTTGGCAGCCTGCTCCATGGCTTGCATTACCAGCCCTGGAACACAACCACTGCCAAACTGTGAGTGTGTGTGTGCGCGTGTGTGTGTGTGTTTGGACTCCAAGCGCTCAGCAGAAGCAAATGCTTCTGCAGCTCAGACCAGGATTTTTTAGCTAGTTTTGAGAGAACTTGCATAAAAAACTCTATTTGGAGGCTCTTGACAGAGTCTGCCCTGGGAATTTGTTGGTAAAAGCTTGTGTGAGGACATGTGATAATGCCAGTCTTTGGAGCTCAGATTCTTAGTATGAGTCCTAGTGATTTAAAAATGGAAAAACCCGCCCATCTAGGGGATGAGTGGGTGGCTGCAGGAGCTGCCATCCCCCCCCATTCCTGGGTCATACAACGATTGGTTGCCCCTGGTCTCTGGAGTCTGGGGGATTAACAAAATCTGCTGAGTTAGCGTGCAGGTTATTGCCTCTGCTTCCTCGTTGAGACACCTATGGATGCTTTTCCTGCATCTTCACAGTTGAGTATTTCCCTCCTTACAGGATGCAAAGGTTTCTGTGCTACATTCCTTGCCAAGGAAGAGTAAATACTCCCTCACACCTCTTGCCTCCTCCTGCCTGTGTGTCCAGTGTGTCCAACTGCTCAAGCAGCACTGAGCATCTGCTCTGTGGTCTCCTTCCCTGTGCTTGTGTTTGCTGCTTCAGCTGCACTGCCTGGGCCAGGTACTTGGCAGCATGCAATGTCTTGAATGTGAAGCTGTAAGAGGCTCTTTTCACTGCAGTGGCTGTTTGTAGTGGGCCTGGCCCCAAGAGCAAGGGAGGCAGAGCCATGGTGAGGCATGGACCCCTTGCCAGCATGTGTGTGTCCTGCAGTGCCAGTGCAGCAAGGAGGAGGCACTGCAAACCTGATACCATCTGTCTTTGGCTGCATTTCTCAGTTGCTTGGGCTGTCCAGAGTATCCATCCAAACATTGCAGGCTATTTTAACATGCAGCCAGGGAGTTGAAGGCAAATACGGGCCTCTCAGCTGAGCAGTGCTGTTGCAAACTAGCCAGAGCTGGTCTTTATATGGATTAGAGGTCTTTGTGGATGACCCTGGTATTCAGGGCATAATTTTGAGGAGTTTGTAGGAGGGGTGGGAGCTCTCATCTCTGAGGCCATCCTTGGCCCCTGAGGGCAGAGCTTTGTGCTGGAGCAGGATTGTCTTCTTGAAGAAGATTCTAGCCCTGACCACATGTGGTTATGGAAGGTCCTGGGTAATTGCAACAAGTCAGTTGTTCGGCTGCAGCTCAGACACTGAGGTTTTCTCAGACCAGGATATTCCTTCCTTCTCAAATCCCTTTGAGCTGCTCCAGGTATGAATAGAATAGCTTTTACCTTCCTGCTCTGTACTGCCGTCCAGTGGGTGGTCCAGCCTCAAATAATTAATTGCAATCTTAATAATACTGTGATAATGAATGGCATTTTTTTACAGTTATTGCAATTAACTATTGCAATAGGGGAGCCTTGCTATGGTAGGTGCTGTACAAAACCCTGCTGTCACAGGTTGCTTGCAAGTCAGTCGCTGCATTGCAGTGGTGGGAGCAGCTAAACTAGAGCTTTTTGCTGCCCTGTGAAGGTATGGAGGAAAATGCTCAGGGAGGAAGGACTGTGAGCTGACTGCTTTGCTAATGGCAAATGAGGATTATTTCTAAAGCTGAGGACTGGAGAACCAGTATCCCCCCTCCTCATAAAAGGGATAAGAAGTCAAAGCATTAGACAGGCAGGTGTGGAGGCCTAATGGTGGGACTCAGTTGGATGAGGGGCTGCAAAATGGCATTTCTGCCAAGGAGATGCTGTCTGCTCTGGGCTGCCCCTTGTGCACAGTGTAGGAAGCTTTGAGCTTCCCTGGTGGAGAAGAGGAGGGAGGGCAGCAGGGCTCTCTGCATTCCTGTTTTTAGAAAGCTTTTCATAGCCTTCTGTCTGTGAATGACTCGGATGTTCCTCCTGCCAGCTAGATGTGCAGGACTGAGCCAGAATGTTCCCACTTGTGAAATAGGTTTAGAATTCCATCTCCTGAGGAACAGTTCTTCATAGCTCCTTCCTCTATTCAGTATTGTGGCCCCCTACTCACTCTGTGAACTGGGGGTGGGAGGTTACATGTACGGGTGTTCACAAACCCTGCAACTCTTTTCGCATCACATGGTGTTGCTTGTGGGAGGAAAGGAACAGCAAGAATGGCAGCTCAGACTGTCTGTGGGAAGGGCACAGATGCATCTTTGGACCAGCAAACCTAGAACATGGTAGTAGGAGCTGTCTCTCCCTCCTGGGATGGAAATGGAGTGTGGAGGTACTACGATGAGTAGTGAGGTACTACAGTGCCCTGTGTTCTGAGGTGGTGTGCTCCACCTCAGTGCACTTGGTAGGCCATGCTGTGACCATGCCTTTAACTGGTCTTTAAACAACGGGGAGTTTCTGTGATGCCATAAAACACTAAGTAATGTTAGGTGCTCGGTAAGGAGAGAGCATGCACGTTTTTTTATCCCAGTGGGTGTCACTGCAGCTTTTCAGTATGCTACAGGTGGTGGGTTCCTTGGCATCAACAGGTTCAGCAACTGAATGAATGAATATACAGTGGCTGTTGTTAAAGTCTGTGTTTACCAGAGCTACTGCGTGGGTATCTGAAAAGACTGGTTCCCCCCAAAGGGATTGTCTGCTGCTGTGTTCTGACGTTTGGCAAATAACTTTGACACTGATTACTGTGGTGCTTGGCACTGGCACTGCAAGTTAGTGCTTTTAACAGTGTGGAGCAGAAGCAGCTAGACAGAAGATATGACCTGCTGCAAGGTGCTACTCAAAACTAAATACATCTAGAGCAGATAGCAGTTTGTGGCAATGGGAGAGTATCGTGTTTTAGACAGCAGAAGAAAGCTGTAATTGCATGGCAGGGTACTTATGGCACTGGGAATATGGGGTAGTGTCTTTCTGCCTTCATCATGCTTAATGTGGCACTCAGTGAGGCCTGAACCTTGAAGTGGAAGAAGGTCTGTGGGCTTCAGACCATCAGCACTCTGCAGTCTTCTCAGACAGAAGAGTCCAGATGGAAGAAAATAAGTGGCTCAGAGCTTCAGAGAAGGACTGATAGCCAACTGCCTTGTCGTTGTTTAGGAAATTACATTCTTGGGGCATGAGAAGTTGGGTATGTCAGGAAAAGGCTTTCATATAAATCATCCTTCTGCTCACAGAAGGAACTAGATAGATCCAGTGTATGACATACAGACTGAGGTAACTTGATAATCAGGAGCTAAAAAAAAGTGTAAAAATGGCAATAAAACCATAGTGGGCTCTAAGAACTAGAAGTTGGTAGTGCTGCTTCTGACTTCCAAAGCAGAATTATTATTCCCTGGTGGCCAGGAGCAGATGAAAGGCCAGTTGCTGTGACTTAGGTGCTCCAAGACAGTACATACAAATGGCAATCTTGTGTTAGGTGCTAACACACTGATGAAGAGATCAAAGATTGCTTGCATAGTGGCTTACAGACTTTGGCAGTGCTCTGATGTGTGGCAGCTGACAAGCAATGGCAGGCACCCAGGCTGAGCCTGGTGAGAGAATACCAGGCAAGCATGGCCTTTATTCTGCAGGCAGCACGGAGAAGAGCTGGTAGGACAGACTGTGCCTTAGTGCGGTGCTTAACATGGGCGAAAGAGAAACATGCTGGTAGATACAGAGTGTCAGAATCTGCTGGCTGGCAATATTAGATGCTAGACTGGCTCTGTGAGCATCAGAAGCTTACTTGGATCAACCATGACAGATGTCAGCACACGTAAAATAGCTTATGTTGTAAGAAATTGTGATTGTATTATAGACAGGAAAATTGGAAATAAGGCTGCAAATAGCCCTCACTCTCACCAAGGAAGCTGACACCAGAGATAAGGCATTAATGGCAATTTAAATTGAAGTGTGACTGTCAGAGCCTCCTTTGGGATGTCATGGTCGTCTCTGCAGGATGATGCTCTTGATGCAACAGTAGCAACTACATTTGGTTTATAAAGAAACAAACAGCTTTCCTGTATAAGCGAGGATGCACAGGACGGTGGATACAAACTGAAGCAGTCTATGTGCAGGGAATTGAATGTATGATTTCAGCACAGGTAGGCATTCCTGTGCCAGTTTTAGTCTGTGGGTAAGAATAGCAGTGAAGAGGTGGCAGGAGGGGTGTGAATACAGGCTAGCAACTGGAGTACAAGCCCCCAGGGATACTGGGTTATATGAATTATGCCTACGCATGTTAGATTTATGCTGTGACTGCTGTGCAAACATCAGCTTCTTAAAAAAAAACAAACCCAAAACCAAACAAAGAATGCCCTGAAAAAGTAGCAACCAAATCAGTATGGGAAGAGAAAAAAACCAACCCACTAAAAAAAAAAAAGCCCAAGAACATGAAGATTAGAAGTGCGGGAGAAAGAATAGAGTGGTATGTGGGGACAGGGTCATGGAGGAAACTGAGCAACTGTATGGGACAGAAACAACTTGGTAAAGCTTCTTCCCTCTCAATTGTGGGTTCCAGAAGATAATAGACTCTGGCAATAGGAGAAAAACTAAGAGTAGTGGGTGCTGTAGGGCTGGTTTAAGAATTATATTGATAATATTTAAGAAATACTAAATCAACTAGTGTCACAGACTGCTGACCATAAGGACATGATTGGGGAACAAAGCTCAGAAGCAGCTGAAACTGGGAGGAAAGATGCAGCAAAACCAAGGTAAGCAAAGAAAGCTATACTGTTGTCAGCTTTTTGGGGATGAGACTGCTGATAAAATAACTGAGTTGACTGAAGCCACAGGAAGAACAGTGCCAAAGCAAGGATGCAAAAGTTACTGCAATAATTAGGAGGGTTTACAGACATTTCAGCAAAGAGTTCAAGTCTTATGTTACAGTATTTTAACCAGAATAAGGGAGTGTAGAGGCAAAGCTAAGAACTGAATTTTGACTCATGAAATCACGTGTTGACCAGATTTTTGCTGCAAAGATAGTTGCTGAAGAGAGCATTGAATGGCATAAGCTACTCATCATTGAACTGAAGTTGTAAGAAAGCCTTCTCTGTCTCCTAATTTACCCTTGATGCATCTTGATGTCATGGCAAAAAATGATGAATAGCATTGGTGCAGAAGGCAGAGTTACAGTGAATGTAAACTCAAGAAGCTGGTGTCATACTGATCCAATGGTCATATGCAAGACTGCACATTCTCATTCCCCTCACTGTGTTGCTGTTAGCTTCATTATGTGAAAAAGCAGGGCTGATACAATGCATGCAAAGGAATTGTGTGGTTTGAATGTAGGACACCAGAAAACTAGGTTTTACTGAAGACACACAACATTCCCAAGCTCATGTAAGGAGATGTTGAAAGACCACCTGGCATTGAGGGGAAAAGGCTGTGTTATTAATCAGTTCTGAAAAGAAAAGAAATCTAATAAGAATCCTGACTAAAGCACTGGGTTAGAAAGTGAAGGAATACGGAGGTGAGTTGGTTCATGTGCCTTAGAAATAGCAAATGCTGCAAGGGAATATTCAGAAGGCAATTAAGAATTGGCAAGGCACCAGCTATATTCACCCCATCCAGCAAGATGTGGCTGTTGAAAAGCTGCAACTTAGAGGTCAAATTCAGATCCTGAACTTTAAAGTTCTGCCCTACCATGTGGACGTGGTACAAATATGCTGGAGCTATAGGTAGGCATGTCCATGTCTGCCAGGGTAACAGCCTTGGGAAGAAGACCCAAGTATTAAATAGAATTCCATGCTCTGGCTTTTGTTTTTTTTTACATGATCAGAGTACAACTTCTTACTTCTGGCACTCACGAGAAAAGAATGGGAAAGTATCTGGGACTTGGGATGAAAGGAGAGTTGTCCTTACATTAGGAAGAAGCAAAGCAGTGGAACTGACTTGGAGTTTGTTCAAGTGTGAGTCCCTCCAAGCAGCAGGAGTGACAGTGCCTGGGGCTGAGGGCCCTCAACAACCGGGGAGATGATCTGTCACTGCACCTCTGCTCTGCAGAGAGGGATGGCACCTCTCCTCATTCCTTTTTATTTCCATGGTTATAGCGCTGCTGGGAATGATGTTACGTTCCTCTCCAAGGACTAACTCAGCTTGGCTCTTGGCAGTTCTCAATGTGCTTCTGCGCTTTCTGAACCATGAGCAAGATCTCACTGGTAGAAGACACTTTTCCCACCTTTCCACCTAGTTCTCAGCGCATCTTAATGTTCAGGTTTATGGTTTTCCAGAAGATTTCTGGCACTTTGGTTTGATCCACTTAAGGTTTAGCTTACACTGATGCAAGTGTGATGTGGGCTTTGGCAGTGCAGTCCCTGGATCCAGGATAAATTTTTAGAGCATATTGGATACTGGGCCAGCCCCTTCACTCTGACCTGTGTTGTGTTACACTGGTACAGAGGCTATTTCAAGGCATATTAAGCTACCAGATCAAAGACACAGAAGGAAAAGATGTGCTGGAGAAAACATGGTGTTTTCTCAAATCTTCAGCCAGTTGTCCCCAGGGACCTGCCCCAGGCTCAGGAGTGCATGGGGGAGGGTGCTGAGTGGTCAGGTTGTCCCACAGCCTGAAAAATGGATTTCTCCTTGCTCCTTATTTCATAAATTGCAGTGACCCTACATTCAGTCTGCCTGAGGACCTGGACTGTGTAGTGTGGGTGCTGTCAGCTGCATGTCATGATGAAAGACAATTAAGCACAGCATTGCCAGCCAGTCAAGGGAGGGGATTGTCCTGCTCTGCTCCACACTGGTGTGGCCTCACCTTGAGTACTGTGAGCAGTTTTGGGCACCACAATATAAAAAAGACATTAAGCCATTAGATAGAATGCCAAAGGAGGGCCACAAGGATGGCGAAGGGCCTGGAGAGGAAACCGCATGAGGAGTGGTTGAAGTCACTTGGTCTGTTCAGCCTGGAGGAGACTGAGGGGAGACCTCAGTGCAATCTACAACTTCCTCAGGAGGGGAAGAGGAGGGGCAGGTACCAATCTCTTTACTCTTGTGACCAGTGACTGGACTTGAGGAAATGGCATGAAGCTGAGTCAGGAGAGGTTTAGGTTGGATATCTGTGGGATTGCTGGTGAGGGGTGTGAAGCAGCTGGCCCAGGCTGTGCTACTGTTGGCAGGTGTCTTCTCCAGTGCCACAGCATGTCACCTTGGTGGCAGCATCAGGGAAATGGCCAGCTCTGCAGTCTGTACAGCTATCCCAAAATGGTGGACTGAATTTAACTCCACACAGCCCTGTCTTGTGCCAGGGGGTCCTGGGAAGAACCTCTGGAATCACTGCCCGTTTGCTGTGTCACCTCATTGACCTGGTGCTTTCCTGCTGGAGAGGGACAATCTCTGAGGAAGGTGGTTGGGATTTAGCCACACTCCCTAAATAACTTGTGTTTTCCTGTCTGGAGTGCAGCCTAAGGGTGTGATGGTGCTTGTTTCTGGAGGGGTGAAGCATCTTACCCATGTGTAGGCCTGAAAGGAAGAGGGAGGGAGGTAGCATGCAGCTTCAGAGCCCGGCTGCACTGGGCATCTCTGGACACCGTACAAGATGCTGGTGCAGATTCTGGTACAAGATGTCAGTACAAGATTCCACTGCAGATGTGGAATTACAGTTGTCTAGTTTAGAGACTGCTGTGGAACAATGAATACTTTGCATCAGTTTAGGTCCTTGCAATCTCACGGAGTTGACCTGTAGTCTTTTCTGAGGTCAAGTATCGTTACCAAGTATCTTCTCTTTCTTTTCTGTCACCAAATGGGCAGGAGTCCATTTCATCAGGTAGTATCACTTCTCTTGAGAAGTTACTTGTCTGTCTTTCCTGTCTTCTCCTTTTCGGGCTTTAATGACTTTATGCAGATCACCTCCCCCCAGCTTCCTCTCTCCACAGCAGTGCTCCCAGCACTGGCTTGCTCTCCCCTTTCTGGTCTCCTAAAGGATGACTGGAGCAGAGGGCTTGATGCCTGCTTGCCACCTCTTTATATTTTCTGTCTTGCTGCGTTTGCTTTCCCTGATCTGTCTCAAGTCTCCTTGGTCACAGCTGAGCAAACACTGCCAGGGGACATCCCATGCTGACACCTGGACCTCTTCATTGGCAGATTAAATTGTATGACAGCTCACAGCTCATTGCAGCTTGTAAGCAATCTCTGCTGCAAATTGTCCTGTCTGTCACACCAATACAGCTTGCATAGCACTCGTGCTGGAAGCTGTGGAGCTTGCATTAGCCTCTCTGCCCTTGACTAGCCTGTATGCTTGTTTTTCCTTCCCTTCTGCTGCTTATCGCTGGTTCCTTCACATTGACAAATATATTAAATAATCTCTTGGGTAAAGAGATGTGCCAGCGACAAGAAATCCTTAACTTCTCTGTTTGTCATGATTAACCCTGTTCAGCCTTCTCCCGCTAACTCCACCTGAGCAGGGCAGCTGGACCAGGCAATCTCCAGAGGTCCCTCCCAGCCTCAACTGTTCCGTGACTCTGTGATCCAGCAGTTCTATCTCCTGTGCAGCTTTACTCAAGTTTTCAGCCTGGTACTGACATAGATTTGTCACCCCGGAATGGCAAGTGCTGAGCAGCTGTGGCAGCTGGCTTGGCTGTGTGTGAGTGAGTCTGCACAACTGTACTGCCTGGGCCAAAAGTCTGTATCGCCTGTTGCCGGGTCTCAGCAGATGAGAGTGGATGCTTTGGAAAGAGCAGGGCAAGTGCTTGTCATCCCTCATTTAATGCTCCTCCTTGCTCTGACACTTGGTGCTATGACAGCCTCCGTGAGTCTCCCCAACTGTTTGTTGAATCCTGCCTTGTGACTGGCTCTTGTGGTTGCAGGAAGCTGCACACTGAGATTTGGGGCCCACTCCTTCAGACTATTTCTTGCTCTTGACATTGCCGGTCCTCATCCCTGCTGTGTTGGTGCCTCCTGCACAGGGGCAGATTGGGGTGGATGCCTGGAGGCTCCTACAGTGTGCGGGGACTTCTCTGGCTGGGCAGAGCAAGGAGAGCAGTGCACACACTGGGACACGTGGTTGAGTTGAAGAAGAGGGGCACATGGCTGCTGTGTGGACAGAAGTTGACTCTGCATGTTGTAAATAGGTAACTTGTGAGTGTCCCAGGCCAGTTACACAGCAGGGATGTACTTGCATTGCAGCCAACAACCATCTGCTCCCATGGCTTTTGGACTGATGTAACAGCTCCAGCTCTATGGACTTCCCATTTTAGATTTAATTTTATTATCTCTTTGCTGCTTGTTCTTCATATTTACTGATAACTCCCTTTCTCCTCCCTATAAGTGACTTGCTGAAGTTTGCCCTGATCCTATTCTCACTTTTTTTGTTTCCTGATAGAAGATTACTTTTGAACCTTGCACCATTTCCCTTCCCCTCCAGCCTTTGTTTCCTCATGTCTGTGCTGGGAGATGTTTGTACAGTGGCGGGTTTTTTCTTGCAGTTTTATCTGTGGTCTTTGTGTGCTGTGTCCCAGCCCTGACTAGTGGGCTGAGCCTGCCCAGAAGAAATCCAGCCTAGGGCATATTATAGTCGTCTTTGTGTCACTTTCTTCTTGTACTAATAATCCACACATTAATTAATCAAAACTCAGTTAAGAGCAACCCTTGATGTGCTGTATTCCAGAGAAAGGTGTCCATGGGATCATATCACTGTCTTTGCAGCCAGCTCCTGTTCTTCTGGTGCTTTGTCTCTCAGGTCTCCACCCTTCCTGATCTACACCCCAGTAGCCTATTCTTCCTAGCAGGATTCATATATTTTGGTTTCTATCATACAGATTCTGCTTATTGTCTGTCTTTGTCCTTCCTGGGGGAGAATGTCTGCCTTCCTTGATTCGTGCCCCTGTAGGTGATGGAACTGTAGCATGAGTTTGGCTTGTGCTGTGTCATGAGGCCCTGTAGCTGGGTTGTAATGGGATGTCTGTCTCCCCCTGCAGCCTAGGAAGCTGTTTCCCCTGCTATGATGCCAGGGCAGATCCCCGACCCGTCGCTGACGGCTGGCGCGCTGCCTGGGCTCGGCCCCCTGACAGGACTGCCTGGCACAGCCCTGACCGCCGAGGAGCTCAAGTGCGCCGACATCCGCAACATCGGGGCCATGATCTCGCCGCTCCACTTCCTGGAGGTGAAGCTTGGGAAGAGACCCCAGCCTGTCAAAAGTGAGGTGAGTATTGGGGGCTGCTGGCTGCAGGTGGCCCTGCAGGGCTGTTGTCTGCACTTGCCTGGGTTTCCCTCAGGCCTGTGCTTGGCTGTCGTACGAGGGTGGCCAGCAGCGTGTTCTAGAAGCTCCCTGTTTGGTGATGTACATGCGTGTTGGCGGCTGCTCCACAAACAGCCTCTTTCCCTGCCTGACTTTCTGTCCCTGGCTGGCAGCGGTAGCCTCAGCATCCCAGACCTGACTGGTCCAGTGCAGCCATTGGCAGCCAGCTGAACTCAAACCCTGCCTCTGGAGTGGGGTCTGGTGCAGCCAACGTGTCCCTAGGTTGGGGCACACACCCCAAGTAGCTGTCACCTGTGTCAACAAGCCCCTGGTGCTTCTGGCATTGGTGTTGTCTCTCCAGCAGGGATGAGGTGTGGGGACAAGTGGTGTGGAGCAGTGACTCAGCTTGTGCTGCAGGCACTGCTGGCTGGGAGCTGCCCTTGCCCCATTGCTTGGGGTGGGCCCTGGCTTCACCTCGAGTTTCCTGGGATGGGGAAGGTGGGTAGTTTCTGCTTGGTACCACAGGCTGCCATGTCAAGACCAGGCTGAAGGGACTAGGGAGATGCTTGGACAGTGTTTTCCTTGTATGGCTGTCCCATGTGTTGGTTGTCCAGTCTTTGACTCTGACTGGCTGTACTGGTGGTGACTGTTTGCACCTCCTACTGCCTGCAGATGGAGCTGGGAACCCACCGTTTCAGAGGTCCCATGTTGGTGAGGGTGGTGGCTGCTGTTAGAAGGTCCAATGAACAGCCTTCTGAACAGAGCATTTGCTCCTGTGTGAGTAGGTTACCTCGGATGATGCTGTATGAAGATGGGGTGATGTGTGTTCTCTGGAAGCATGAGCAAGGAAGTGCTAGATGATGTGAAAAGCTGCCTGTGATGAGCTGTGAGCTGAAGGGCGTAAAATAACAGTTCCAGGGAGCAACCTGCTCTCCAAATGGTGCTGACACTTGATTTAGCCCAATTCTTTTGGCAGAAGCTCAGCAGCAACCAGGTCCACCCGTGCAGAGCATCCCTGTTCTTTCCCCCCAGCTGCTTGAGGTGGACTCCTGCGGGTAGAACGGGTATGATGTAGTCCATTTGATCACCTTGCACAGGAGCTCTGTGCCCAAGAGAGCGTCCAGTCAGCTTGTGCAGCCTGGAGGTTGCTTGGGAAGGACTGGGCAGCTCTGCAATTGCAGGGGCTGAGGCTAGGATACTGTGGCAGGCCATCATAAGGCCCTGGGGGATGCTAATAGCTTTGGTTCCTCTATGGGCAAAGCAGTCACGGATTTGCAGCTGAAGCCAAATTCTCTTCCAAGCTCTTGGCCTGGGTATTATGCAGCAAACGGGCTGCAGTGCCTGCCTTGCTTCATGGGTTGGGGAGGAAAGAGGGTCACTCTGTGGCTATGCTG
Source organism: Pachycephala philippinensis (assembly GCA_013397055.1). Classification (NCBI taxonomy): domain Eukaryota; kingdom Metazoa; phylum Chordata; class Aves; order Passeriformes; genus Pachycephala; species Pachycephala philippinensis. The sequence goes on along the minus strand of VWZT01004883.1, from coordinate 1,135,739 downwards.
TCTTCCCAGGCCCAGCTCCTTTCCTGGGGCATCTCGGGCACCTCTGAGCAGGCCCTGCAACAGCTGCTTTTGCTTTTTGTGGGCATGGGTATGTGATGTCACTGACATCTGTGTAACAGGGACTGGGCAGTTCTGCCCCATAGCAGGTACTGGAATTGCTGAGTGTCCTTTGAGCCAGCTGTTGAGGCACCATGTGGAGGAAAGATAAGAGAAAATCCACTGCCAGACTGTGCACAGCTACCTTCAATGCAGCTGGTTCCTCCCCTGCGTGGCCTGTGAAGCTGAGGAGTTGAAGACAGCAAATGGAGCTGCCCTTGGCAAGGCTTTGCAGCAAAAGCCTGAGGGAGCTGAAGCAGTAGCTGCTTATCCCTTGAGTAGCCAAGAAGCTGCCCACGCATGGTTTTGCAATGCAGCCTGCAGCTGCTTTCCTCTTGCAGGGAGCCGGAGCCCAGGAATGCTGGGTGCCAGTGTGCCACTCTGTGTGGTGCCTGGGAGGACAGGCTGCTCGCCATGAGCCTGGGCAAGGCAGCTCTCTCTGCTCTGCTGGGGGCACCAGCATCTCCTGGCATTGGGGTGTTTGTGCTTGGGGGCACACGCAAAACCCACCCAGTGGGTGTTGGGTGCTGGCTTCTCTGCAGGTTGATGGACAGCCCCACTGGGCAAGCTCCTCTCCTCTTGGATGGGTGTAGACACGTGCTGCTGGGCTCCACCACCAAATCCCACCTGGAGTGCTCCCTCTGGGATTCAGCCCTGCATCTCAGGCAGATGATCACCTCAGTCTCTGAGAATGCTGACTGAAGCAGTTCAGGAGGCATCCCCAGACCTTCTACCCACAGGGATCCTCTGGAGATCAGCTGCTGAGACATGCTATTGGGTGATACATCATCACTGTCCCTTGTACCTCTGAATAACGTCCTAACCCTCAGCACCAGAGCCATGTCACCTTTTTGAACTGAAATCAAGCAGAAGCAAATGGGGAAAATCTGCTTTCTTGACGAAGAGGACTTCTCTACCCTGAGAATTTGTGGATTCCCCATACCTGGAAGTGTTCAAGACCAGGCTGGACAGGGCTTTCAGCAGCTGCTCTCCTGGAAGGGGTACCTGCCTGTGGCAGGGGGGTTGGAACTAGGTGATCTTTAAGGTCTCTTCCAACCCAAACATTTCTATAGTTCTATGAAGCTTCAGGAGCTGTGGTCAAAAAGCAGAGCCAAGAGTTCAAGCTGCTTCTCTCTGTGCTGAGCCACCTTCCTTGAGCATCTGTACTCCATCTAAAGGACACAGACCTCTGCTGGGCCCTCTGTGGGGTGGAGGCAGGGTCAGAGACAGGTCACTTATTCTGTAATTCTGGTTGAATGGACCAACAGGGCATGGAAATGTCAGGCAGTTCCCAGGGCTGGTGCAGTTGCTGGTTGCTCTTCCAGTTCCTGTTAGACCCCAAGATGTACTTTTGAAGCCAAGTTTGAGGGTGTTTTTTGAGTTTTGGAGCTGTGAGCACATGTTACCTCTTTGCACCCTCCTAGTAATCCTTGAAGTAAAATGCCAAGAAGCTGTTTTAGGGGTGGATGAGTGATTGGTAAATGTGCAGGGGGGACTTGCATCTACCCTGATGTCCACCTCCTCTTAATTTCTGTCAGGAAATTTTGTAAGAGCTGTCAGCAGAGTGTAGAGTTAGAGCCTTCCAGATGACTTCTGCTAACCTGTCACATCTAAGTTATGTGGGTGCAGTGTGAGCTGTGCATTTGTGACTGGACTTGGGGGTATCAGTGCAGTTCCGATCCTAGTTCTCCCAAGTGTGGTACATTGGTGCCCCATGGCACTGCCTTGGCAAAGGGATGGTGGCAGCCTGGCATTATGGGAGTCTGTGCATAGCTTATGCTGGCTTTGCTTAATATTTTAGCCTCAGCTAAAATAGCAACTTTGGTGTAATGCTTGGAAAGTAAGGTGGAGAAGATGCAAAACCCTTAGTGCTGTAAAGCTCAGACATTGCCTTCTACAGCATGCTATGTGCTGTGTATTGGACACGCAGCTTACTTAAGCTACCCCTTCACCCTGCCCTTGCTGAGTCCATGTTTTGTCCAGTCGTTGTGCATCACATTGGGATGTTTTGATTAGTGGGTTTTGGACTTGGTGACTGTTAGCAGCATGCACAGTTTAGTGTAGATGATGGCACCTGCAGCCTTCATTACCATCGGGCACTACTGGTGCACCTACATGTGGGGTGATCTTGGGGCCATCAGGTATCAGTCAATAGGAATGAGGCAGTTCAGTCTGACACCTCAAATTTCAGAGGCCCAGGCAAAATGTGGATGAAGGCACTGGGGACCTTTTCTTCTCTATCCATGCTACAAAGTATAACCTGATTTCACAGGGCTTTCCAGCACTCACATTTTTCTCCTCTAACAAAGGAGCTAGTTTGGGTTCTTGGATGTAGGCATGCCATAGGCCATTTATACAGGCTTTGTAGCATATATCCACAAATACTTTGATTATGGGTTTCTAACCCATAGGGCCTATTGGCCTGGCCTGAGTGGTGTTAGTCAAAGAGCACAGAGAACTGAGTCATGGCGAACAGTGCAGGTACTGCTGTGTCCTGCTTCCTTACAGGGGATGCAGGACCTGTCCCCACCTTACTGTGGTGGCCCTGTGACTCAGACAATGCTGAAGCTGCAGCAGACAGGTATTGGAATGGGGCAGGCCCAGCTGAGGTATCTTCTGGGTTTTTCTCCCTCTCATCCTTGGCTGTGTGTGATGCTTTCAATGTCTGTGCTCAGAGCTGAGCCTGTAGATGTCTGTGAGACAAACTGCCCATGTTTCTGGGAGGGGGCTCAATTCTCCATCTCTGCCCTCTCTCAGGGAGGGAACAGCTCTCTGAAGGGTTGTCTGTCCCCTACCAGCCATGTCCTCAGCTATGGGTACAGATCTCCCTCTCTGTGTTCCCACAAAGTGGAGTTAGAGGCTGTAGCAGCAGCACACCTGGTCCCAGTGAGGATTAAGTGATGTTGCCGGTGACCCATGACCGGGTGGCTGCCACATTGCCCTGCCACGCTGCCACTCATTCACCCCTACCTCCTGCCCCGACCCACACCTGCTGGCTCTGATCTGGGTTTCTTTGTCTTGTAGCTGGATGAGGAAGAAGAGAGGAGGAAAAGGCGCCGGGAGAAAAACAAAGTAGCAGCAGCACGATGTCGTAACAAGAAGAAGGAGAGGACGGAGTTCCTGCAGCGGGTGGGTGTCCAGTCTGTCCCAGGGCACAGCAGGGACCTCCCTAGAAGGGTGCTCCAGCTGCAGGCAACATTGCCTCCTGAAGTGCCCCTCTGCCTCCCCTTGCTCCAGTGCCCTTATCTGGGAAAATACAGCCCCCCTTTTCATGAGGCTGTGAAGGTGGTGGCCATGTACATGCCCAGGTAAAGCTTACCCATGGTGCCAGGGCTGGAGAGGGCTGGAGGTGGGCTCTGGGCTTGCAGTGAGAGAGGAATGATAATGTCTCTGCCTCAGTGCTGGAGCAGGAGCACCCATACGAGTGTGGCACAGGACAGGGGCTGGCAGTGTGCTGGCTCCTTGACCAAAGTTCTAAAGATTTTTCCACTCAGAGGCCAGATGCTCACTCACCTGTGACCCCAAGGCAGAAAAACTGTCACAGCTGTCATTCTGCAAACACTAGTGAGACATGGGCAGATGACACAGCGTGAGACAAAGAGTCATTTCACAAGGGCAGATCCTTACAGATGGGGTGGGTGAAAACTTAAACATGGGTTTGTTCCCAAGCACCTTACCAAACCACAGAAAGCAGCCAGGCAGAGGTTTTGCTGGGGTACAACGAACACCTGCCCCAGGTGGTGGCTGTGTATTTCCCTGTGATGGCACTAAGTTGCACAAGGCAGCAGGGCTGGGGATGAACTGTCTGGAGGGATGTGGTGTCTTGGCAGGTCTTCAGTCTGCTCCCCTGCTGCAGGGGCTGAGGGACAGCACTGGGCAGAGGTGGCTTGTTGGCCAAATTGTTTCTTGTATCTTGTCCTGCTAGATAAAGTCACATGCGGTTGTGTTCCTGTCCTAGGAGTCTGAGCGTCTAGAACTCATGAATGCTGAGCTGAAGGCCCAGATAGAAGAGCTGAAACAGGAGAGGCAGCAGCTCATCCTGATGCTGAACCGGCACCGTCCCACCTGCATCGTGCGGACAGACAGCATCAAGACGCCCGAGAGCGAAGCCAACCCACTGCTGGAGCAGCTAGAGAAGAAGTGAAGGTGGCACTGGGCCAGGAGGAGGAGACAGTGGTGCAGGGTCTTCCAGGGTCTCTAATGTATGTACTGTATGAAGAACTGTGCACCCAGGCCTGGTGCAGCCAGAACCCAGTGGGCTTCCTTGGGAACTATGGACCAAACATGGGAACAGAGAAGATCAGGAATCTGCCAACCATGTACTCTGAGGCTGAACCTGGGAGCAGGGCTGGTGGTGCCAGTGAGGGCAACCTCCCTGTGATACCTCATCACAGCTCTTCAGCCTGCTCTCAGCCCTGGGACCCACGATGCCACAGCGTGTCCTGCAAGGACCAAGCAGCCCTTGGGTGGCAGGGGCTGCAGCCTGAGGAGCGGCAGCGGTGCCCACCAGCACCCTGCCCAGAGGCTGCTGCCGCTCCTGGCACACGCTCCAGAGGGAAACCCAAACCCAAGAACCACAAACACTTGATGCAGCCCCATCTGGTGGGCAGGCCTGTCAGGGCTCGGTGGCGCAGGCGCCCCCCACAAGCACACTCAGTATAATGTTTACAGCCCAGCTATCCGTGTCGGCCGTGCTTTTGAATGCACATTTTTACACTTTTTTAAAGTATTTTTTACAAAGTTTTTATACAGTGATCTCTATATGGATTTATATAATCACTAGATGTGATCCCATAGAAATGTATGTTATAATGGTCTGTTTGTTACAAACACATATGCCACAGTTATCTCCATTGTGTTACTTGTCCGGTAGCATCCAGCTCCTTTCCTGGCATGCTGGGAAGGGGGTCCAAGCTGCCCTCTGCAGTGGTGTCGCTACCCTCTCCATCCATGTATGTCCTTCATAATACTCAGTTCTGTATCTCTCAGTAAATGTTACCTTTGCGTATGCTGTCCTCCTGTAGCTCTGTTTGGGTCAGCACTGTGGCAGCATCTGGCAGGGCTGAACAGGCCAGGTGTGTTCCTGGCTGAGTGGCACAGTGGAGCAGATCCCAGAGCTGGTTTTGGTGGTTGTGTTAGCAGCTGTGGGCCAGGAGAATTCACCCTAAAAAAGCTGGGAACCTTGGAGGCAGCTCTGACTATTGTCAAGTAACGAAGAGGATAGGCAGGCATGGCTTGCCAGTTGGAAAGGCAGAGGGAGACCATCTCATCCTTAACTGGTCCTTGTTTCAGTCCCAAATACAGCAGTTTGAGCTCATTTCAGGGTTGAGAAAGAGACAGGAGCTATCATGATGTCCTTGTGCTGGTGATCCCTTTATGTGCCTTTGTGCTTCCTTCTGCCCAGACTGTGGAGTTCCTGGCTCAGATCTGACCTATTCCTCAGCTGCTGTCAGGAGCCAACCTTCATTCTTTGAAAAATGTGATACCTCTGCCTTTCATTAAGCTCTGCTGAAAGGATGCAGAGCATGTGCTGGGCCTCCTTATCTTATTTCTTTATTTCCCTCTGCAAAGCGTACATGGTAATAAATTTCCTCTTTGGTGGTCAGTGGGAGCTCCCTGTGGATACCAGATGATCCAGGCCTCTTATCCACAGGCATCTTGTGCTTTTTTCTCACCTGGAGAGCCTGTGTGCTCATCTTCATTCAGGAGGCCTCTCACTCACCTGCTACACACCTTCCAGCAGCACTGGCAGTGCTGTGGGTGTAGGTACTGGCCTTTCTCTGGCAAATAGCCACATTGCAGTAAACATTTCTGCTATGAAAACAGCTGGCTTTGAAGAGAAATAAAAGGTGCCCTTTGAATCCCAGCATCCTAGAAGCAGCTAGCAAAGGCAGCAGCAGAAGAGTGATGTATCTACATCAGTTTAATGCTCAGCTCTTCCAACCAAGGCTTGGGCAGGAGCTGAATTGTAGCAGTGCCCAGGGACTGGAATGAGATTGTCTTTAATGTCCTTCTTAACCCAAACCACTCCCTGATTCTGTCACCCAAACAACCTTCTGCTGTATTCCAGTCAGTACCGAGGTGTTTGACACTCAAAGTTTAGGGCATTTCTTTTCAGGCAACTTGGCTGGGCTGTGACACAATGAAGTTAAAGCAGAGGGTTTGGGCCTCTTCCCCTTTAAGCCAGAGCCTGCAAGTGTTGAATGGAAAAGGTTCCATCTCTGTGCAGTGCGCTATACTGTGAACCCCTCCTGGTTCCTGTAGGAGACAGGCTCTTTGATTTTCTTGACTCTGGTAGCATCTGTCCTCTCAAAGCCCAGCCCCCACCTTCTCAGAATTAAAAATTTTGCTATGGAACAAGTGATCCATTGGACAGGCTTGTAAATTACAGTGACATCTCCTGGGTATGGGCAGGAGCAGACGGCAGATGCCAGGTACAGCCTGTGTTGCCGCGTGCTGGAACATGCTCTCAAACCTAAAAACCAGTGGCAGTGTCCTCACACTTGGGTCCACTTCATGCATGGACTGGTAATGTGGAGTTGCTTGGAAAAGTCAACCAACAGTTCTCAAAGGCCAGGAAGCCACCTCCTGGCCATCCCACACCACCCCATCCTGTGTTGGGTGCACTGTGGACCACTACTGGAGCAGAGCTGAAGGGAACTCGTACTTCTGGGACAGGGCTCGGTGCTGGTGGTGCTGGAGCCGGTAGCCCAGCAGTTGTGGGGCTGCTGCCAACCCCATGTCCCCGGTCCAGCCAGCCGTCGGGCTGCATCCCTCAGCCTGGTGGGCACACACACCCACGCACACACGGATCCCTCCCGTGGATGGCTGTAGCTGCTTGTAGAGCCGCGGTTGCTGGCCCTGGGCGCAGGAGCCCTGAGGACGGCAGTCGCTGCTGGCGCACAGCTCTAGTCTGGCTCGCTGGCTGCTCCAGCCCGAGGTTCTCCCGTGCTCACCCAAACCCGCACACGAGGGGTCTGGAGACAGGCGCGCAGGAGTCCGTCGGCGGGCGGGATGCGGCAGTGCGCGGGCACCGAACACCGAACACCGAGCCGGGGC
>VWZT01004883.1:1101145-1128550 GCA_013397055.1 Pachycephala philippinensis | reverse complement strand
GGATGGGCCGGGATGGGCCGGGCTGTGCGGCCGGACGGGGCCGGGGCCGGGCCCGCTCCCGCTCGGTCACGGCCCGGGGCGGGGCCCGGAGCGCCGGCTCTGCCCCACGGCTTGGGAGAGCGCTCCGAGCACTGACCATCCCCGGCCCGGGGGGCAGCTCTCAGAGCGGTCCGAGCGAGCAGGGGGCTGAAGCACCTCTCCTATGGGGAAAGGCAGGGAGAGCTGAGGCTCTTCAGCCGGGAGAAGAGGAGGCTCTGACGGGACCTCAGAGCACCTTTCCAGTACCTAAAGGTCTATGAGTAAGCTGGAGAAGGACAGTTTACCGGGGCTTGTGGTGATAGGACAAGGAGCAACAGTTTTAAACTGAAAGAGGATTTGGATTATATATAAGAACTTTTTAAAATGAGGGGCGTGAGGCACTGGAACAGGTTGTCCAGGGAAGTGATGAATGCCACATCCCTGGAAGTCTTCATGGCCAGGTTGGATAGGGGTCTGAGCAACCTGGTCTAGTGGAAGGAGTCCCTGTGCATGGCAGGGGCTTGAAACTAGATGACCTTTAATGACCTCATTCAGTTCAAACCTTTCTGTCATTCTATGGTTCATGGTGCCATCCCATGGTGTCAGATGGGTCTCGTTAAACACATGAGCCCACCTGGCAACACTGGTGCTTCCCAGCCATTTCACCTGCAGGCCTCTCTGCTTCTGAGATATCTGAGGTGGCTCAACAACCAGGACCACCAGCAGGAATTTCCAGGGTGCCAGGAACCTCCTCCAGGACATGACCATCTTCTGTTTTGTGAGATCCACATTCAGGTCATAACTCTCATACTCCTCACACTCACTAGTTCAGGCCAGAGCTCTCCCCAGAGTAATGTGATACCATATTTTTCCTGAATCCCAGGCAGATGAGCTGTGTTATTTTCCATTGTTTAGATGCTTGTAACAGCTCTCTGGTGTCCTTCACAGACTACCCCAGTTCCCTCTGCAAAGCCACCCTTTCCTCTTCACTCCTAAAGAAAGGTAGGTGCCACTTTGCCCAAAATCCCCAGGCCTGAGGCAGTGTGGGGGTAATGGGCTGGGAGTCCAGCTACAGTAGTTTGGTGTGAGTGCTCCACACTGCATGCCTGGCCCGTTTCTTCTTGCTGGACCCCTGACAAGTGTCAGGGCTCATGGACAGCAAGAACTTGGTTTCCCCAGAAGCGTTTTGCCAGCTCCTCACCCCTCTCTCCTGCAATCAGCTCATCCCGAAGAGGCTGAGCAGCCCGTCATTCTCCTGAAGCTTCATTGTGGCCCTCTTCTTTCCTCCTCATCCTCTCCCAACCCACTGCCCCCATCCCCTTGTAAGCAAGGTGTGTGTGTGGTCCTGGGGACAGGGGCATCCAGCCCCTCCCTCCCTTGGCTTGCAGCTGGTCATGGGCAGAGGATGCTTGGAGGTCATTACTTTGCAGTTTTCACAGTACTGTTCTCACTTTGTCTATGGAAAATTGCCTCCTCTGCCCTTCTTGTCAGGGGCTGAGGGCGACTCTGTAACACTGTGGTAAGTGGTATTAACTAACCTTTGCCAGTGACCTGTCTCTCTTGTTTCATTTTGAGCCAAGGGCAACAGGTATTCATTTGTCTTTGTCCTTATTGGTTCTTCTACTCAACTTGCTGGAAAACAAGCCCCAAAAATCCCCAGCCTTGATATTTACCAAGAGTCACGGAAACTGCTTTGATTACCATGGGTGCCAGACTCTGCTGAGTAGTACTGGCACCAGCACGGCCCATGACTGGGTACAGGACCAGAGCCAGGGAAAACTGTGCTGCCAGGATGCTCACAGAGAAATGAGAAAAACCAACTGCTGCTTCCCTGAGCCTGGAAGCATCACCTGGCCGCCCGTGGCTTTGCACACTTTTTGCTTGTGATTACTGGTTGCTGGCGATTGAAGCGTCCGGGCAAGAGGGTGGGAGGCGGGCACAAGCGGAGGGAATGGATCCATGTGCATCCCATGCTTGCACGGAGGCATCATGTTCCTGCTGGGCTCAGGAAACTGCTCTGTGGGCAGAGCAGGGTAGGTCACTTGTCCCTGGTTAGGGGCATGAGTCTCCCCACACCATGTGGCTAGCGGGGTGGCCAGGGTCATCTCCCAGGTTGGTGATGGAGGCAGGCAGGGCAGCTGCTGTCAGAGGTGTAGCCAGCCCCACGGGCAGGGAGCTTGCTGTCAGCAGCTCTGCCACCAACACTTCCCATATGAGGAAAAGATCCTTCCCTACAGCCAGGAGATCTTGCTGGTCAGGGCCACCAGGAAGGGCTGGCACCCATGACATCACGGCTGGAGTTTGCCTTTTCTCTGCATCTGAATCCCCAGGAGCAGGAGCCTGGGAGCACCTGTCAGCTTGGGCTGACTGCTCCACTGCAACCGAATTGTACTTCCAGGCACAGCCAGTGCCTGTGATGCTTCCCCAAGCCTCAGTGCCTGTGACAGCCTCAGTGGCTCTGCCCGCACAGATCTGGGTCTCCTGCCCAGCACAGGCACATTTCAGCTCCTCACCACACACGTGGGGAGAAGGTGGTGAAGGAGATGGGGCTGAGGCTGGCAGGGAGACACAGAGCAGCTCACAAAGGCCAGAACCAGGCTTTGCAGCCCATGCATCACCTGGGGCTGAGTTTGGGCTGAAGATGCAGTGTGTGGTTGTGGGGTGAGAGAGCTTAATGACCCTGAGCCTTTGGTTTTGTCTGTCAGGATAAGCAAGAAGTTATTCCCAATTAGCTAAAGTGATGGGCTAATTTGGTGGTGAAGGCAGGAGGTGTGTCACTGTGGGTAAGACTGACAGCTCTGCATCCCTGTCTAGTTCAAGGGACTCTGCTAGACAAAAAGGCCCTGTGTTAGCAAGGTGATGCGCTTTTCCAGCCCTGGCTCCTAGGAGATAGCAGCATAAAGCTAATTCCAGAAGCCCACATGGATTTCAGCAAAAGCAGATTTTGGGTCTGTTTGACAATGAAGTTTCACTGCAGCCTGTCACATCTCAGATGAAGCTTCAGGAACAGGATCGTTTGCCAGTAACCACCACCTTGTGCTGATGTTATCTAGTTTCTGCAGAATGAACTTGCTGAGTTGTCATCTGTGACACTGTCAGGGGAAGTCCTGACTCCTGACACTGCAGTTCCTGCCTCTGCTTTGCCATGGCCCCAATTCCAGCAGCATCATCTGGGCTGGTTGGATTTGCTGGACACCTGCTTGTGCTGAAATGTCATGAGGTTGTCAGAAAGACCTGGGCAGCAAGGCTGTGCTGCAGTCCTGCAGGCTCCCAGATCCAGTGGAGCCACTAGCAGGCTAACATGTAGTTTCTGGCTGAGGATAAAATGGCTACTGACAGCTCGTCTCAAGGTGATGCTGAACACTTGGTGACCAGACAAGCAGCAAGAGGGGTTTGCACTAGAGCTAACGTGTGGGTATCGGCAGGTGCCTCCCAGAACGTGGGCTACTGACTTCTGTGACGGGGCAAACTCTGTGGGTGCCAGGCAGAGGCACTGCTGCGTTATGCAGGTGTTTGCCGAGTGAGGCATCCCTTTTCTTCTGTGCAGAGTTTCCCTGGAGGCAGTGACCCGATTCACTCTCTAGCTCCAGCCAGCAGATAATGGATGAGTGGCTAAGGTGGTCATGTGCTGGTGCATGCTGGCACTGCTGTATGGCTGGGCAGCATGATGGCACCCCATGCAGCCAGTGTAACAGGCTGGCAAAGCCAAACTCACTGGTCCAAACTAAGCCCCTCAGCTGCAGGTGCGAGGTGTTCTCTGTGCCTGCAAAGTGGATGCAGGCACTGTTCTGCTGTCTGTTGAATACCTGCAGGTCGCTGGATCACGTGCACAAGTTTTAGGAGCAATGCAAGCTGCCGGTGTACCCTGCACGACATGGAGCCTCATTCAGGCAGGGCTTTGGAGCAGCACATTTCTTCACCTGATAGCAACCGTGTGCTGTGGCTGCAAGGTCCCGCACTGCTCGGCAGCTGAGTTTGCATGCTGGGGTAGCAGCACCTCAGCATTTCTCCCAGCCGTGCTCTGGAGTGTGCCTAAGTGCCAGCTGGCACCTGGGAGGTTTAGGTGAGAGTGCCAAAGGGTTCAAGGCTGTGCTCCAAATTCAAGATAGAGGTAGCTGGTGGGTCCCTCTCACTGTGCAGCAATGGGGAAAGGAGGAAGGCTGCATGAGGAATGGGATGAAGAAGAGCACATCTATCCTTTATAACTGTAATGCCATAGTAGGTGGGGGGAAGCTCCCCTGGGCTGCTGTGTTTGCTTCTGTCTTCCCTGCTGTGAAATCAGGAGACATCCAAAGATGGGTGCTGACCTAAATTAGGGCTGCAGGAAAATTTCCCTATGTAGGGACTAAAAGTCCCACTAGTTTAGAGTGGAAACTAGTGAAATGCCACATGATAGAGATGTGCAGAGCAATTCCTGGCTTAGAGATAAGTCTGTTCCTCTGCTCACCCCCTCACAAGATGTTCAAAGAAATGGAAAGACAACTCATTTCACACTGGTAAACTGACACACTTCTCACAGAGCCAGCAAACTGGTTTGTGCAGGTGGACAAGATGCCCTGCTGGCCAACAGTTTCAGAGGGCTCACAAAGAATCAGGTATTGATATGAAAAACAAGGATACCCAAAATTGAAGTAAAAAAGTTTGATTTAAATAAGATGAAAGATGGCATGATTCTTGGACATCTGCCTTGGGGTTCGGGTAAAGAATGGTGGCAAGGAGTTTATTTTTTTCAGTCCCTTCTTTGAAACCAATTTTGGCACTATTAGTGACACCAGGAGGACCAAGTCTTCAAGTCAGGGCCTTGCACCATCACTACTGGCATGGCGTAGGGTGTAGCACTTCTCCCTTGTCCCACCTCCAAAGCAGCATCAGGGATGAGGTGCCATGGGAGGCTGCAGGTCACCTGTGTCTGGGCACTGGTGTTGGCAGCCACAGACGAAGCTGTAGGAAGAGCAGCCATGTCCCAGGAGCCTGGTTACAGATCACCTCTCTCTTGCTAGGGTACCAAAGTGCTAGGGTGGAAAGCACAGGATTGATGATCATCTGAAAGCTCCCTCTCCCTCCCTCCATCTGCTGCTCCCAGCCCCCTGGGGAAACTTGTGGGACTTTACAAGCCCTCTGAAATAGCCAGCACTAAGCAAGTCCTCCCGTGGTGTTTGGGCGTTGGATCACGGGCCTCCTTCCTTGTGTTTTTCTCAAAAAGGCATTGAAGAACCCTGGCTGGGGGCTCTGGGAGATGGATCAGGTTTGGGTCAGGGGCTCAGCCCTGCTGCTGCCTCCCCCGGCAGCCTGCTCTGGGACTCTGGCTTGTCTCCCAGAGAGGTGGCAGCAGGCGAGATCTGTGTGTGCCAGGGTGCGGCAGCACGTGCCAGTGCACTGTCCAGGCTGATGGGGCTTATACCCATTTGTGTGTTTTGGTAACTCTGCCAGTGTGGCTCTCCCATTCAGTGCTGCTTGCACAGGCACCGAGTGTACCTTCTGCACAGCTCCCTTGTCCTGTCCTTCCCAGCTGCTCTGCCCCACGCTGCCTGTCCTCCCCCATGCTGCCTCTGACGTGCTGGGCTCCAGCACCGCGTGTACAAGCGCCACACACGCCTGGGCACAAGCCCACTGCATGTGAGCCCGTCAGCGCAGCTGCTTGTGCTGAACACCTCCTCCAACCATGCTGCACGAGCTGAAGGATTTGGGAAGCTCTTGTTCCCACCAAATGGGGTGGAGAGAAAGGAAAACCAGTGTACACACCTCCGTAATCCAAAAGTGAAGCAGATTCCATTGGGAGGGAAGTACAGTACTAGCGTAAGTGTTGTTCACAGCCATCTCCTCCTGAGGTGGGTGTCTCAGAGTCTATTTGCAAGAATATGCCCTAAATAAGCTGTACTCAATCCTTGGGAGTCTGGAACATGTTTTGTGGTGATGGGTGGTATTGAAGAACATTTTCCTCTGAATGGAGTCATGAAGCAGCAATGTAACACACTAAAGAGTCATGTATTAATTTAAGAGACAAGTGATGCATTCACCATCCACCCCCATGCCATGGATCATGGCTTCAACCAATGCCCTGTGAACATCAAATCCTCCATCAGGCATTGTTCATCCCCTGGGAGCACAACTTTTGCTGCTTGGTCATTGCAGTTTCACATTACAGGATTCACTGCAGCAGTAGCAGAGGCCCAAGGTTCAGTCCCACCATGGTCAGGCTGAACAGCGACATGTACCTCTCCTGCTCTTGTATGGCCTGGAAATGCACACACTGGAAAGCACGAAGGAAGCTGGGGCCATGGCCCCTTGCCATCATCAGTAAGTCTACCCCTGGGTGGATCAGCCCTTCTGGTTAAACGGGTCACTGCCCTTCCTCTTTGGGCCTTCCCCGTCATCACCGAACGAGACTGCCACCGAGATGAGTCAAACTGTCAGACAACATCTGCGCCCTCCGCACGCCCCGTCCATGCGCTTGGATAGTTCAACTGGTGGGCTCAGCCCAGGCAGCGGAAGCAAAGAAACCCTGTTTGACTGGGGGGCATCTGATAGCTGAACCTTTTCAGTGTCCCAAGCGTGGCTGGGTGATCTGGTCCATTTTTGACCGATCCCAGAAGGTAGACAAAGCCTGTGAAGACAGCACTGAGAGAAAGTTTGGCCTCGAATGGATGTACTCTATCAGGATTTGGGATCTGCTGACCTGGAGACTCTTGTGCGTGTACATCTGAGTGCTTGCTCATGAGCTGCTAAGTCCTTACCAGGAACAGATTAGAGGTTGCTCAACTGAAGACACAACCAGTTGATCTGTACAGGACAGGAGAAGGAGAATGTGGTTCATCCCTTCAAAATACCCTGGGGTGAACTTTAAAAATCTGTGTCTTGAGACTGAAACTCCCATATGTGCAGGAGGTCTGACCCTGCCAACCTCCTGTCAACCCTTCAGCTGGGAGCTCTAGCCAGGCTTGCTCTTCCTCTCCAGTGGGGTCAGATGGACCCCATCTACCTGGAGCTCAGTGTCCATATCTGGAAAGCTAGCACATTTGGCGTTTTCTTTCTACAGTTTCCTTCTTTTAAAATATGGACACAAAAAATGCATTACTAATGACATTCAAAAAAACCCACATAGAAGTGGCAAAGCCAAGCACCAAAGACCCAGAAATTGCCAGAAATGGGTTTACCTGGGCAGCCTAGCTTCAGCTGTCTTGTGCATATGATAATTTCCTGCAGTTTGCCCTGGATTGCCACCTCTTCAGCATCCAGGCTGGAGCTTGGCTGGAGGGAGCAATAAGCTGGACAGCTAGGCTGCCGCCTTTCTTAGCAGGGCTGGGAAACTCCCATCAAGTTGGTGAAGCAAGAGACTGCAGAAAGAAAGGAGGTTCTCCTGGGTAGACAGCTGATGCCTCCCTGGAGAGCTGGGTCTGTGTCTACCCCTGCCTCGAAGTTACTCTGTGAGTCGGTGAGCCACATAAGCAAGAGCTTTCACAGGAGCAGCCGCGTCTTCCTCATTTCCCAGAGCTGCTTTACAGAAGTGCTAAAGGTTTGCAGATGCAGTCACAGACATCAGGATTTGGGGTCTAATTAATTGGCTAAATTAAGTGCTATATAGTGCCAAAATCACCGAAAAATTTAGATCCTAGTTGGTTCAAAATGTGTATCCAAAATGAATGAGTACTTATGAACTAAATCTCTTTTTGTCTCTTATTTTGCACCTGTTAAATAGGTATAACTCCATCCCCTCATCCCCCACTCCAGACCTGAAAAGGTGGCTGAGAAAAAGCTTCATTAATAACCCTGAAACACTCATTCAGTGCTGAAGTGATGAACATTAGAAAGAGTCCATGAAGAAATGGAAAAGCAGGATGTTGGAGCAGGCTGACAGCAGGATAAGATGAAGGTAACACAGCCATCCCAGGGAATAAACCCTAGTGGATCATGCAGCTGCAGAGCACAGCATGTTACACAGCATGAGGGTGTAAATGCAGTGTGCTGTAGGGATTCAGTTACGGGATTTCCATAATTTTGAGTGCTTGACTTACAGCCCTTGTCATTTATCAGACATTTGGGGTGTAAAGTACCTATTTCCTGTACATTGGCAGAAAGTGTTGGTGTTTGCTCTGTGCCAAGTGGGACGAATTTGGTGGGACTATGCTTCAGCTCTCCTGGCACAACCTCACTCTCACACTGAGCTCAGTCAAGATGAAATAGCGCTAATGACAGAGACTGGGGAAGCTGCACACATCACAGACAGGACAACAAGTGCTGGCAGAGTGGGACATGGCAAAAGGGTGTGGTAGAGAGTGGGGACTTTGTTCAGCACAGCCTTTTGCTTAACATCTCAGCACTGATTTCTATGCAAAAGTCTTCAAACTTATGTGGGGAAATATAAGCAAGTTGTTGCAATTGTCCAAATATTGTAAGAAATTATTTGCATAAAATGCTACATGTGAAGCAGAAACAACCTCGGTGGTTTACAGGAGGCTGAAGTTGGTAACTGCTCTAGGCTGGATTTTTAAATAGCACTATGCACTGAATAGCTGTGCAAACAAGATGAGTGAGATGGATGGGGTGAGATGCAGTTTTGAATGTTGCTGTCATAAGCCTGCTGCAGGCAAGAGCTCTGGAGCAGCAGGTTTACAAGGAAACTCCAGCACCCGCCTGTGCTGAGGAAGTTGATTGCACAGGTGGAACACAGGGAAAGAGGCTTTGAAGCAAAGGTGCTGGCTGAAAAATACCCAATGTGCTCTCTTGGTTCTGAGGAACCCATCCTAGTAGCTACTTTTTTTTTTTAATTTTTCCTTATTGAAACCCTGGGAACATAACTCATAACATAACCCATCCCACAGAGGCAGGATTTTCGAGAGAGGTTTCTTCCCAGCCACTTCATTTAAAGGGGCTTGAATAACTTTCCTGAATTGCCCATACCAAGGTCTTCCTTACTTCATCTTGCTTGGAATGTCAGACCTCCACCTCTCCTTCCACAGCTGGAGCCTGTTGCTTCTTACCCTGCTTTGGCTGCACAGAAAGCAGCTGACCACCCTTTCCATTACAACACATGAAAGACTGTTCCTTGCTCACCACCCACTTCCCACCACCAAGACTTCTCTTTTCTAGACTAAATGGGCCAAATTTCTTCACTCCTTCTCTTAGTGCAGTATTTCTGTGTGTTTATCCTTTGTATTGTTTTTCTTCCAGACTACTCCACTTCTTGGCCTGGGACTCTGAACGGGTCCTGGCCCTGCACAGGCAGCACAAGGCAGTTGTCTCCTCTGCCTTGCCCCAGAACCCCCCTTTGCTGCTGGCAAAGTTTCAGTTTTCAATGCTCTGCAACCCCCGGATTTTTCCCTGCTATTCTGCTGCCCTGTTGGTTATTCCCCAGATCTTCTACCTACAGCTCGCTTTGCTTTACATTTGCATTTGTCCTTGCTGAACTGCATCTTGCTGCTTTCAAACCATTTCTCCGCAACCGAGATTACACTTAAGCTCAGGCTCCAGAGTCCCTGCATCCACTCTGTCCTGGGAGAACAGGACTCCCTTCAGCATTGCCTGCTGTAATACACAAGGGACAAATACAGAACTGGTTGACCCTGTCCTTACCCTAAAAACCTCTGGAAATATCCTTTCTCCATCAAGCTGTTGGTATGGCAGTAGCCTAGCACTGGTGAGTTTTTCCAGTGCCACTGACAGTGATTTCACAGCTCCTGTGATTAAGATCAAAGAAAACTAAATGATCCCACAGAGAAAGTCAGGGGATGTTATTCACAGTGTAAATTTTGTCACCTAAGTCAAGCACAGAGGTTAGGAGACTGGCTCCTGAAGCTCCCCTTCATAGCAGGGGGGAGCCTGGGCAGGGGCAGCAGGAAATCAGCTCCCCATGTTGTGCCTGCAGCAGGTGCCCAGTACAGTTCCCACAGAGCTGTGAGCAGATGCTGGTGGAGCCATACAGGTGGTTTCTGCTGCTCTGGGTTGGGGGATCACATTTCTGACCAGAGAAATGGCAGGGGGCTCTCATTGCCTATGAGGAGACAACATGGGTCCAGCCCAGCCCAGAGAAGCACTGTGAAAGCTCTGCCCATCTTCCCACCAAGAGACACTTGTCTCACTTCCAGACGCTTATTCGCTCATAAGTGGCAGGAATTCATTAACATCATGGCCAGTTCAAGGGCAAAGAGTGTGTTTGGACAAGGCAGGAAAAGGGATGAGCTAGTCCTGCTCAGAAAGGCCAAGTGTCCAAACCCTCTCTCATGCTGTTGCTCTCTCCTGAGATGTCTTCATCAGCTGTTAATAAAAGCCCAGCTCTGGGCAAACCAAGGTGCACTCAAAATCTCCCTCCTGTGGATCAAAGAACAGCCTTTGCCATAGCCACATTCTGGACAGTTTTGCACTGACTCCTGCCAGGACACTCAGCTTCCCTCACCACCTTCTGCCAACAGCCCCACCACCTTCCCAGCTGCCTCCCAGACACTGGCCTTGCTAGATACAAAAGGAAGGAATTCAGCTAATTTGTCCAATAATGGAACAAGGATATTTTTCTCTGAGGAAGGAACTCTCTCCATCCAGCAGCCTGCAGAGCAGGACAGGCCAGGCAGTCTCTGAGACCTGCTCACCAGCAGAGGAGTGTGGTTTCCTCGGGAGAGTAGGAATCCTGCAGTGTGCTTCCTGGAAAGGAAGTGCCTCACAGGGTTGCAGAGTTCAGAGGAAGTGTAGTGATGCAGAGAGCTAATGGATCCTTCAAGGGTTGTGCTGCTGGCTGGTGCCTTGGGAGGCCTGAACTCAACATCTCTCACCTCACCGATGCCTTTGGCTACTCCATTTCGGGAGCCAGCTGCACCAGATGAGACCTGCGTGCTATAGGGGGGCTGCGCTTCCAGGAAGTTGGGTCCCCCAGGGTGGGTCATGCTGAGCAAACCCTTGCAGCCATGTTAAAACACGTGGTGGATCCTAGCATTTCCGTATAGCCATCAGAAGGAAAAATACACTCAATGCTGTGAAATGTTCAGATAAAAGGGCAAAGGGTAGAACACCAGTGCCACAGGATGTTTCTAAAGGGGGAAATGGGCCAAAATGGAGTAGTTTTGTTACTGGAGCTAAGTCAGGAAATTTCCCTGAGCCACCCAGCCTGCAGCCAGCCCCACGTGGTTCTTGGTTTTGGCCATGTTTGCTCCTGTGTTGGCTCCATGAGTGGCAAGGACAGGAAGAAATGCCAGCAGTGACCATGCAAGTCTACACTGTGTTCCAAGCACGTACTTCTCTGCAAGTGTGTTTTCCGTGCTGCAATACAGCTGCAACCCCAAAGCTGCCAATACTCTTGCCCTAATGACAGCTGCATCTCAAGTGCCCTTGCCTATGCCCTGCTGCTGAGACTTGCCAGCTGTTCCTGCTTGAGGCAGGAGAAACTCAACCAAAACACCCATAGGTAACAAAACTCAGTAAGCTGGGAACTGGGAATTTGTGTTTTCCACAGGAGTGGGTTACTGTGGATGGGTTCATGCCTGTTTCTAGATCTGCTCCTTATTGCCCATGCAAGAACTTAGCAGCTCCAAAGTCGTGTGGTCCTGTCTGTGGATGGAGAACCTGTTGGCATGTGGCCCTGGCTCATCATGCTGGATCTGGTGACACGAGCAGATCAGAAAGCAAATGGTCCCTGCTTTGGCACCTCCTACTCCTGCACTGTCACATCCAGAGCCACTAGCATAGGGTACTCCAAGGGTACCCCTGTAGCACTGCTGTCCTAGGGGCTGATTGCACATCTTTAGACTTCTGAGGCTTGTACTAAGGATAGAAGTAGTCGCAGACAGCACAGACCGGGGACAAGGAAGGGGGTCCAAAGCAACTTCTCCTTGCTGCTGTCTGCATGGGCTGATCCATAGATTCTTATGTTTACAGCACTTCGTCTGCCGGGGCTGATATTCCCTTATGGGTCAGTGGTGACATACTAATGAATGTTTTAAAGTGCTAAATAGCTTTGCTTTATAGAAAATACGAGTGCCACCCAACCCAGTCCAAACGTTCTACGACCCCGAGCCTTTCTTCTTAAGTGGGACTGCCGCTTCATGGTGCCCATGTGAACCACCTGCAGCAGCAGTGTTTACGTGGCACCTGCTGAGGATACCCGTCCCCTCCCCGGGACCCGCGTCAATGGTGTGAGGGCGGCAGGAGGGGGTGGGTGGATTGTGGGGAGATCTGTGGCTGCCTGGGAATTTCCTCAGCTGCACTGGGGTGACTGAGGTTGCCCGGGGCTGGACTGACCTCCTGCCTGCACAGGGCTGGCATGGGACACAGTGCCCCTGGAATTTCTGGGGCTCCCAGTGGCACCTCCTCCGCACTGCCCTCCTTTGAGGGTCCAAGTTTCACAGCCAGAGCTGGGGCTTTTCTTCCTTTCCATCTCTGCTGTTTGTCTCAGAGAAAACCCATCACGTTGTTTTTCAACAGCCTGAAGGTGTTTTTCGGGGGTTTTTCAGGCTATTTTGAAGCTCATTTTTCCCAGATGTGCTTTTTTTTTCTTCTTCTTCTTCTTTTTTTTTTTTTTTCAATTGGTTTTAAAAATTTTTTTCTTCTTTTGTAACTTTTCTTCTTTGCCTTAAAGTTTCCGGCCACGTGACTTTCAGCTTACATCCCCAAGGTTCTGAGAAACCACAGGAGGCTGAGACCTAAAGGGAAGGTGCAGAGGCTCTGAGAGGAGAGGCAGCGAAAGTGTCGGAGTGCTGGGCAGGAGGACAGAGTGCTTCTGGGACAGGTGAGAGCAGGGAGCCAAGGGCCACATCAGAGGTGACAGAGGAGGACAGAGGAGAGGCAGAGAAGCAAGATAGAAGGCAGGCACACCAAGAGCACAAAGGAAGCTGAAGAGACCCTGGGAGCCAGAAACAGCAGCCATGCCCCACAGCTCTGACAGCAGTGATTCCAGCAGCTTCAGCCAGTCTCCCCCTCCCAGCAAGCAGGTAAAGCAGGGGCTCATCTCCAGCTCTCCCCAGCTGGAGAGTATTTCGGGATGGACAATGGGTGGGCAGGAAGTAGGGTGGCACCCACTGTTGGTGTTTTCACAGCTCAATACGGCAGAGCTTTCTAAGAATGGCTGTGGGGAGAGAGATGCAGGGCTCAGCCAAGGGTCCTGGCAGAAGCTCCAGCCACTGAGCTGGGTATGGGCAGAGAGAGATGACCTGGTTGCATGGGGCTATGCCAGAGGCAGCGGGGGGCCCAGGACCCCCAGGCATGGTGGATCCTGTGATACATGCCAGGCAGGCAGGAAGCTTCGGAGTGAGTCGGTGCTCTGGTGAGGAGCCTGAGCAGGCACCTCCTGGCCATGGACCAGGGTGTCTTGGGGCAGCCTGCCTGCTTCCTGCTTCTCTGGACAGCACTCGGGACCCAGAAAAGCCCTGCTACTTTGGATCTGCTTTCTTTACTGTTCAGCCTCAGAGGTTTTTCATGTCAGTGATGCTTCACAGAGGGATTTTGTTTTGTTGCGTGGCATACCTTAATGGTAGGTCTTTTGTTAGCAGATACAGACACAAGTCTGAGGTATTCTCACTGCCTTTTCTGGCTAAACTTTATTTTATCTGTCATTTGCCATTTCTCTAGGGCTGGCAACAAGAGCAAGCGCCTGAGACTTTGCTCAGAAATCTTGGGGATCATGAGGGCAGATGATTTTTGGTTTCCAAACAAGGATGGGAATGCATCCTGGCTTGCATCCTGGTAAAGACAGGGATAAAGCACAAGGTTTTCCAAAGGACAGGGACTGGACTAGATGCAGGATATGGGAGCTGCTATATCTGAGACATTTTCAGGGTATTGAAGGCAAGGATAAAACGGTTAAGTTCAAAGAAGAAAAATATCTTGGGTTTGGGGGGGAGGGGGGAGAGGATGTGGACAGATAGATGGGCTGGGAAGATAAGTTTTGTGGCTGAATTTTGTAGTTGTGGAGAAGTGGTGGTGTGAATGTTAAAGAGTCCACAAGAGGGGCAGTGCAATATGAAAATAGAAGATGAAAGTCTGTGTGACAGCTTCAACTGTCAGAAGGCAGCAGCAGGACCAGATCTCAGCAGAGAATGGCTGGTGCGTGAAGCTCAGGGTCTGGAGCTTGGAGACCTCTGTTCTCCCCTGTTTAAGGGGCTTGGGAGGGTAGCACTGCAGGCATTGCTACCAAGGGACTCCAGAAAAGAGCAAGGAGAGAGATCAGAGAGGTGGAGCAAATAAGATCTGTGTTAAAAACAAAAGCTCTGACTCTGTCTAGTTTAAGAAAGCAGGGGCCATATTGTGTTGTGAGGGTCTGCAACAAATAAAGCCTGAGGCAGAAGGGTGATGGAGAAGGGAGGGACCTTCAGGGGTGAAAAGAGGAAAACACAGGCTGAATATCTGGAAAAATGGTATATCCAAGGAGCTGGGATGTCTGCAGTGCCATTACCCTGCAGAGAGACAAGAAAGGAAAAGGTTTCCTGTACAAGAATTCAAATTGTCTTCCTTCCAGAGGGAGGTCCTTACTCTGGTCCATCAAACTGTATCCCAGGCTCTCTGTTGGTGAAGGGAGTGTGGTCATTTCCCAGCTGTTCTGGGATGCCCAAGGATGTCAGATGTGCCCCTCCTGGCAATAGGGGTACTAAAAGCATTGCACATCCCCTGGACTATGGCTTTATACTGGTGTGGAGGGTGTGTAGCCCATGTCCTGTGCTTCAATGATGTTATCTGCTGTGTCCCTTTCTCAATTACTGCCCTGCAGGTGAGGGAGAGAATTACCCAGTCATTTCCATGCCTTGTTTCCCTAGGACTCCTCTGATGACATGAGGAAAGTGCAAAGGAGGGAGAAGAATCGCATTGCTGCCCAGAAAAGCCGCCTGAGGCAGACCCAGAAAGCAGACACACTGCACCTGGTGAGCACTCCCACCCTTTCTCATCCCTGGTGCTGAGGACTCATAGGAGACAATGTGCTTTTCCCCTGGGACTCAGAGCAGAGATGCTCAGTGGAGGCAGGACAGGAGAAGTGAGGCCAGGGCAGGATGTAGGAGTCAGCGCCTGCAGCGAGAGCACACAGCCCAGGACGACTGCCACTGAAGTGTTTAGTTTTGCAGCTAGTTTTGAATCCATCTTTATCTCAGTCTTTCATTACTGATTTCCTTTCCCAACCTCTTCTGACTGAGCTCTTTGAAAGCACAGTCTCACCTGGCTCTCCCCAGGTTTGCCATTCATGCCCTCGCTTATGCAGAGGTGCAACAGCATACAAGGATACTTTTCTGTGGCACTATGGGCACCCCCACAGCTCTTCCCGGTGTGAGGAATTAGATGTCTGCCTTTCAGGAGGGATGGTCACTTCTGGCTGTGTGTGTTTGGGCAGGAGTGTGTAGTCAGTGTCAGAGCATAAGAGCTGGGATGCTTTGCATTTTGCACATTGATAAATGCAGTCCGATGTATTTTGGGCCACTGGTGGGAAGGATGAAGAACATGCAGCCTGCAGTGGACAGAAACCATCTTTATCCCTGTGCTGGGCTTGGCTGTCCTTTGGAAAGTGGTAGTTGAGCTCATGTTCAAAAAAAGTCCTTTGATTTAGCAGTCTTCATATTCTCCCATATTCCCATTATTGGAAATAATTATTGAAAATCCAGTTCTGAACCTTCCTCCTCACATAGTGCCCTCAGTCCATAGCTGGAGCTAGGTTTAAGACAGATTTCACTCTTAGTAGCTGATCAGCCTTCTAGAGCTGACATGGCTCTAGGCTGATTGCATTACATCTGCCAGCAGCAAAGGCTCTGGGCAACTGTGTCTGAGAGAGGTGAAAAAACACCCTTCCCTTGGGGTCAGTGCTCTCTCCACAGTAATCCTAGAGGGAGGTATGGGCTCTGAGCTTCCCCCAGGAAAATCCTGCCTAGCTGTGCACCAAGCAGAATTGGGCTGCTTTTCTTAGAGCAGATAACAAACCAGTTGCTTATGAGATTACTACTGCTCAGCTAGCATTGATAGCACACAGTCCTTGCCTTCCCATTGGCATGGGGCAGTGGGCTAAGTCCAGTCTGGATCCCAACAGGCAGATGAAAAAATGCAGGGAGGCCAGTAGAAGATGGATGGTAAATTTCTGTTACTTTTTTTCAATTCCAGTGGACAGTGACCCCCTGCTGCTCCTAGGTTCATTCCCCCAGCGCTCTTTGCCTTTGGTGGATTCTGCATCAGAGACTTTGTTTCTCTGATGTGGCTCTTCCCAGAAAAGCATGGCTCAGTTTGAGCTATGGTGGTATGAAAGGAGCCACCAGCTCCATCTGCCCCAGGGTTTTCTAGCTTGTGTTTTGAGGAGAATGAGTCATGGGAAAGCTGGGACTCCTGGCCTCTGGGTGATTCCCATCAATTCCTGAGTTCAACAACAGTCATGATTTCCAAACCATTTGGTCATGCCTGAGAGATGCTGTTTGCTGCATGAGCTCCTGCTGTAATTGCTGGGTGCATTTCAACCTGTGCACAGAGTAGGCACCATCAGGAATCAGTGTGGCAGCAGAAGGGCGAGCAGAAAGTTTGCTTTGCCAAGGTGGTGGTGCAGCTTTCCAGAGCCTCCAAGTGCTGGGTCCTGCTTTAGCTCTCTCAGCTGAGTTTCCAGTCCTCTGGACCTGCCCAGGCTGCTGGCTCCGTGGTCTGTTGATGCCTGCAATGCTTCAGCCTGGAGCTGGCTGCACTTCAGCAGAAGCAGAGGTAGCAAAGGCTTTGATGCTCTCAGTATTGCTGAGACAAAGCTGAGCATCATTATTAACCTCTTTGTTGTTATTCTCATTAATACCAGTATTAATTCAGTTCTTCTGAGGCCTCAGTTTCTCTTTTCTTCTGACTCAAGCAAGCATCTCCCCTTCCTCCCTATCGTGCCGCTGCTTTCCCCGGGTGCTAGCAGGAAGCAGTGAGTCTCTTCTTTCCAGGGCAATGACAGGTTTCCTGTCACAGGTGGTTTTCTAGTTAAAGACGGCGGTTATTCAACGTGCTCTCCCCCGGGGGCCGGGCTGCCCGGGAAGCGCCCGGAGTGTGTGTGCATGAGAGGGAGCGAGAAAGCCTGGGCGGGAGCAAGCCACAGTCAATTCTCGTAAGCCGGGGAGCGTGGCTGGGGCTGCCGGCATAGCACCCACACCCGGCCTGGCCAGTTGGGGGAGGAGGAGGGTTTGCCCAGGCGTGGCTCTGTGATGAATTTACCAGAAAGATATCATTCTGGAAATTCCGTGGGGCAGAGAGGCACAGGACCGCAACCCTCATGTCCCTAGCTCATCCCTATGGGTCCCACGCTGAGGAAGCCCCTGTGGTTTTGTCTCCTCAGGAGAGTGAAGACTTAGAGAGACAGAATGCTGCCCTGCGCCGGGAGATCAAGCAGCTGACAGAGGAAATGAAGCACTTCACCTCGATGCTGAGCTCCCATGAACCGCTCTGCTCCATCCTGACATCCCCTCCACCGCCTCCAGAAGTGCTTTATGCCACACACTCTTTTCACCAGCCCCACATTAGCTCCCCACGCTTCCAGCACTGAGCCAGCCAGCAGGACAGCAGCCTGCCAGCACCATTGATGGCAAGAAGTAACTTCGTTGGGCTTGCTTTTCCATCCAAGGGAAGGAATTGGACAGACGGACATTCCTTCTTAAAGTATGTACTCTGAGTGATTTGCCTAAGACTTGCTCCCTGTGCAGAAATGGCAGAGCCACCATGAGGCATCTTTGGACCGTTTCCAGCTTGGATTCTGGGAAGAAGAGGCAGTCAGAAAAGAGCACCAACCCCCTTCTCTGGTCCTTGTTTGGGGAGACTCACAGGAGTGTGCAGCACCGGCAGCCTCTGTAAGAGCAGCTGGCTGTGGCACGCAACAGCCAGAGCTCCAGGAAGAGGAAAGGGAGCAGGGGTGGAGGGGAAGGTTGGGGACCACAGAGTGTCAGAGCAAAACTGGTTTATTTTTGTAAAATAAAGATTGAAAATGCTTAACTCTTTGTTTCCAAAATAGGGTTTGAGTTACTCCTAAGGCCTGGCATGATACAGTGAAGACACAGGCAGCAGGAGGGGAGAACTTGGAGCCCAGGAAACAGCCCTGCATGCACAGGAGTCTAATCCAGGGCCAGCAACCAGAGCCCCACATTTAGAAGGGGGGCCCATGCACGTAGGCTGGACAGGCTGAGGAACAATGGTTTGTGGGGTGATGGGGTCCCTGGGGAGGATGGGTCCCTCCTTGCTGCAGGGCTGGACCTGGCTAATGAGTGTGACATGCCACGTAGTATCACAGGTCTCTTCCCTGCTGACCCTCTCGGCGCTCTGCTACTGGAGGCTATGCCTCCATGTGTTCCCCTTGCATATATGGAGGTGCACTGCCATGTCATGTCAGCTCACAGGCAGGTCTTGGTGGGCTGGTAGAGCCTTCAGCTTGGCCAGCAGCACAGCTGGGAAGGAGCATCATGGCATGGAGGGAGCTGGTGATGTCCTGGAGTGCACAAGAGAAGCAGGACCTAGCAGGACTCTTGCTCCAAGGTACCCTGCTAAGGCATGTAGCTGCAGCCTCCATTCTTTCCCCTTGCCCCTCAGCCATAGCTCCGCAAAAGGCTTCTGCACTACCTCGTGCATTGAAACAGATGAAACCTGAGAGGTCAGAGAGGAGTAGATTAGTACTTCTGAGTTTGATTTATTGGAAAAACAAGCCAGTTCATACAGGCAGTCTCTGCAACTTACCCCACACCAGCCAGCAGCCCTCTTACCAGCCCCATTCTATACACAAGGCTGAAGCCCACCTGCCAGTGGTTCTGTTGCTAACAGTGGCTCAGGACTGCTGTCATCTTCAAGGAGCATCAGCTGCAATCTTTTCAGCATAGAGTACCACAAACAGTGCGGCTGATGTAGGCTTTTAAATGAGGGAAATAGACCAAATTTGTAGATATCCTTCTTTCAGGCACAGAGAAGTAGCCTATTTCCATATGGGTTTTGGCCCATCATCATACCCCTCAAGAGCAGTTGGGTAAAGTCTGTAATGTGCCGTGCTGTTTTCTCTCTCTGGTTTGCACTAGCAAGATGATAACCAAATACTGCCATGCCTCAGCAAGCTGTCTTCAGGATAGGTGCAGGTAGCACTATGATTTCTCTTGCCATGGTCTGTTCAGAGGTTTGTGAGCCTCCTGCCTCCAGTTTCTGTGCCAGCACGGGAAGCACCGTGGTCAGAGATGCCTGGTCTCAGCACATTGGCCTGGGTGTCATCACGCTACAAAAGCAGAGCTGAGGCAATGGGTGATTGCACTGGCCCTCCCTGTCTGTGTGGCTCTGGGATGAGGGATGAAGGACACTGGTTATTCCAGCCAGGGAGCTGGGTTTCTGCATATACGACATACAGAATACATCTACAGGAACAATTTCAATGTGTCTTACACCACCCCTCTCTGCTAGATCTCACACCAATAGGCTTCACTCTAACCATTGGTTCAAAAAACAGAGCTGCTGATTCCTTGCACAGGGCATGCTTTGGGCCAGTCAGGCTACACAGGCTCTTCCCAAGGTGCTTTTCTCTGGAATTTGTCCCTTTAAGCCTGAGAGAGACAACTGACTCCATCTCCAGATGAGCTTGTCTTTACAGGTTCTGCTTCTGCTCCTTGAGCTTCTGGTGGATTTTGTCCCAGATTTTTCACTTTCACTTTTGCTGTTCCTTACCGTTCTGATGTTCCCAAGTTTCCTGGTTTACAGGCAGAGAAAAAAGCTACTGCTACCTTGCTTGGGCTTTGCTGTGGAGGGCACTGCAGGCTCATGCTCTTCACTGGAGGATGCAACAGAGTCCCACCAAAGCTTGCAGTGTTGCCTACAGTGAGAGATCTCCATCCTTGCTGTGACCTTTGTATTTTCTCATGGCTATAAAATGCTAAGCTTGGTTTTAGCTGTAGATGGAGAAGGTCCTACCCTGATGTATATGTCACCTATGCCCACACAGATATGAAGCCAATATTTTTGCTGCAAAGCTGATGAAGTCTAGATCCTTCAGGCTGGGCGGGGTTCTGTGTAATGCCCGCAGAATTGCTAGACCCACTCACTGGTAACGTCTCAGACTTATTACTGCAACTCAGAACGAAAATAAACAGCAAGTGGTGAGACTGGGAGACGGGTTTGCAACAACATCCTCTCCAAAACCTAAACAATATTCTTGGCATCATCAGTTACTGTGTCCTCCTTTTGCATGGCTGACTGTGAGCTGGAAGGCCTCCTACGGGTGTTGTGCTCAGCCGTTCCAGCCAAACCCAGCTGTTCTGGCGTTTGCTGCTCCTAGGTGACACATCTTCCAATCTGCCCCAGTCTTGCCCGCAAAAACCTGATCACAGAACATGATCTGCATGGTTCAAAGCCGGTTTTGACCTCTGTTTGCTTCTGGTAATTGTGAGGTGTCTGGGAGGCAGTCTCTCTGTTATAAAGAATGGTTCTCCTGGGAGAATGTTCTTATCACCCAAGCGGCAAGGGACAACATATCAGTTCAGCCCTTTCAAACAGTGGCTGGAAAAAAGATCTTTTCCTGATCTGTTTGCAGAGCTGCACAAACTGCTTGCTCAGGCAGTGTGAGGACATTCCTCCACTTCTATACTGGTGCTGTCTCTTGCTTCTCTTTCCCGGGCTCCGGGCCCCGCCTCAAGACTTCTCACACAGCTACTTTTGATTTCTAAGTAGCCAAGTGCCTGTCCTCTGGCGTGGCCCTCACCGTTGTCCACAAATGAACTGCAAATGAGCCTAAACGAGGAGCAAGGTGCAGGGCGGTGGCCAGGGAAATCATCTCAAATTGCTTTCGATTGTCTGCTCCTACCAGCGATGCAATTCCTGTGATTTTCATTTCCGTGGCATCTGGCATTTCTCAAGTGTATGTTATCTGGCCATGCCCAGCCTTCAGGATCACTGTGGTGCCGGCTGCTCCAAGGGAAGGGGATGCTTCTGGGCACACAACTGGATAAACCGGGTGATGGCGGGGCCTGTGGAAGCCTGTCCCTGCCCCAGCAGGATGTCAGCGCCTTTCTGTTGCGCTACATAGTTCTTCACTGAAAACCTCTCTCAAAGCAGTACATAGTCGAGGGCTCACAGGAGGCTGGGAGACTCTTTTCCAGCCCGGGAAGGCCAGGCAGGAGGGAGACAGCTCTGCTCTGCAAGCACAGCCTGCCGAACACTGCGTGTGTGCTGGCCTCTGCTGGGCGAAGGCTGAGCACTGCCAGCCAGCGCCTGCATTCCCTTTGGCAAAGGACAAACTAAGCAGCTCTGTTGCCCATTTCGCTGTGGCTCCAAAGTATTTATGCACTTGTTTTACAAATTCCATCTTAGAATTCACTTCTGTTAGAGCTGCCAGCCTGCATCAGCAAGAGGATAACCTCCTGCATGCTGAACCAAAGCAGCAGCCCACAAAAGAGACCCTCTCTCTGCTTCTTACAATGATCATAGTGTACAAAGCAGTACTTGCCATACAAAAATGCTGCCTGGATGCTGATACTTCAGCACACAGAGATCAAAGAAGATCAGGAATCACTGCTAAGAGACAAACTATTTTTATAAATCACAAGCTGTCAAGAAGAGAAAAACCAAAGCATGGCATGAAAAGGTGAGACTTTCTTCTAGCGAGCAGCCTTGTGCTCACTTTGTCCGTGTTCTGCCGTGTTTTTGCCACCTTATTGATTGGTGATCTGGAGGAGATTTGAGCAGTGAGGCAGCGTTATATGTATCCATAAAGGTTTTTTAGGTTACTGAAAAACCCTACCCAACTAAATGTTAGGGAGCATATATTCATCGCTTGCTGGGGCAGGGTTACAATCAGTATGTTAGGGTTAGAACATGAGACTGTAATTTTTCTTGCAGTTGAGGTTGCACATACCAGCTCCTGAGAGTTCTACTGCTTCAGAGACATCCACTCAGAGACAACACACCTTCCTCCCAACTCTTGTACCAGTTCTGTCCCTTTTGCTAAGACACAGTCAACTTTTCCCCCTGCACAACAGTGGTAGTTTGGTGCCCTGGTCCTCAGAACTTCTCCCAGGTTCAGGTTTTTTGCTGTAGTGGGAGTGGGAGAAAGAAGAGGGACATGCCTGAGTTCATCAGTGAGCCTATGCACATTTCCAGCACTCTTTTATTATTAATTAACATCAGCTGCAAGCAATAGAAGATTAAAATCTTTTTCGTGTGTCTTTGCCATGAACTGGTATGACTCACTGAGATGGAGGCTGGAGGATGCTGAGTAAGAAGGGCTTTTATACTTCAAACATTGGTGTTTGGGGTTAATCTGTGACCCTGATCTGGACTGGGCATGTAAGTCTAGACTATGGCTGAGTTTTGAGGCTAACTGGATCTTTTTTCACTTCTTTTATTCTGAGCTGAACAAAGAGATTTTCGTGTCTCATGTGCATGCCTGGTGCTCCAATAACAGAGCTTATGCACAGCTTTCCTCACAGCCATCTGTATCTCCACAGCTTTTCACAAGCAATGGTTGAGAGCTGGGCTTAGATACTCAAGCAGCACAGCAGGCTAACCACAGTTACACAGTTTTTGGATTAGAGCCGGTTCTCATCCGGCCTGATCAGAGAACGGGGCAGAGCAAGTTGATATCTGTTTGCAGAAGGCCATGCAGAGGTAGCATAAGCACCCTGTGTCTGGAGGGGTGTGCACTAACCAGAAACCAGCACCTTCGAGGTACCTTGCGTGCAAGTGCTCTTCCATCCTGTGCACTCCTTTTACATCTTTTTTTGCTGCAAGGAGGCAGCTGTGAATATTAGCACTTCAGCCATGCCCTCCCATCTACTCTTCGCAGTTCAGACTTACATAATTCATCCACACAAACATCACATCTGAACTGGACAGGGTTAAATTAAAGCCATTGCTCTGTTAAAGCCAGACTTTGAACAGGGTGATTGGATTTGCAAAGAAACTGTAAGTTCAAGCTGCTCTTGGGCAAGCCCTTGCAGCCCAGGCTGGAAGGTGTCAGACTGGAAAAAAAATCCTGCCCCTGGCAGGGCCACACAAATCACCATAACTCTTTGTGCCCCTGTAAAATAGACACAGATGATGCATCCTTGCTGAAGCTCCACGAGAGTGAGAGCTACACATGAAATATGCTGAAGGGGAGCAAAACATTATTTCCCTTCCCTTAGCTGTACTTTTGAAAGGCCTAAAGCTTTGAACAGTACAGGTTTGCCACTCAAAGTTAGCCCTGCACAACTTTGGTGGTTCTGAGGTCTGCAGTCTTCTCTAGGTGAGATTTATGACTGTGCAACTAAGCCATTGTGTTTCATGTAGAGGAAGGTACCTTTGGCAAAATTTTGCCTGCTGCACTATGATAAATGGAGTTGTCTACCACTGTTCATGTACCCAGATCTTTACACTGAAAATGTAACAGGAAAGATTTTTAAGGGTATCAAAATAACTGTGTATCAAAACTACAGTAATAAACTAATCCATTCCCTTTATAAGATGTATACTGGGTGGCTCTTGGGATGCAGAAAGCTATAGGTGCCAGCAGAGGGCTTGCAGGGTTCCCTGCTCCATCGGGGAACACCACTGGCTTTGTCCAGAGCAGCAGCCCTGCCAGCCCATGCTACACTGTGTGTCTCCAGCTGAGCACTGCATCCAGGTGTGACCCCAAAAGGAGTGGCTCTGCCAGCTATTCGAGTCTTGTCATTTGGTCTTATGATACAACTACCTGACCTCTGAAGAACATCACTAAAGCAGTTTGGGTGTTGAACCCAATATAAAACCTTTTTCCTCCACTAACAAAGATTTGTAATCTTTCCTGCAATGGATATTGTGAAAAGTTGTGTGGGATATCTGCTGACAGTTCTTCTGAACCTAAATGCTATCAGTCAAAATGTGGTAGAGCCACCTAAGAGCTAAACGAGTTAGGTTTTGTAAGTGCAATGATGAAATTTAGAGGCACAAATACCAAGGCTGAGTTTGAAAGCAAGGGACATCCTGTGATCCTTTGAGGTGAGATACTTCCCATTTAAAGGGAACATAAAGAACTGCATGGATGTAAGATCCGGTAGATCCTTGAGTACTTGCTTTTCCTTAGCAGTTTTCTCCTTTTGTTCACTTAGTCCTTGGATCTGTGAACCAGTGTGGGAGAGAAAGGACACCAAGGAATTATACTTTTCACAATAATTTTCTACTACACCTTTTGCCCACCTTCCAAGCCAATTTTCACCACCCATTCATATCTCCTTGATTATCATTGAGCCCTGTTGCCATGTGGATTATCATTGCTGTCACCATCCCTAGCATTTATATTTATTGGGTGGACTTTGAGAATCGCAAGCTTGTTGCAAGGCCTTACAGAACATAAAGGAACTGTAATTGGCCATAAAGGCAGCATGTATTCTAAGACTGTCACTGTTGGATTTCTTGAGATCAGTAGGGAAGAAGATTATAGAGGTTAGGCTCCATCTGATGGCCTGTACTGTTGCACTTAATTTGGGTCCTGTTTCTTTCTCTGATTTAATGCATTCCAATCTTCACAGGTACTTTTGGCTCCAGGATCCTACAAGCTTTTTAGCACTTATGTTAATCTCCATGTAAAGGAGATTTCCCTCTAGCTTTAAAATCCACTTCAAGGGGTTGTCCTGAAATATAAATAATTTTTCATGGCTAAGAAATTTTTATATAAATATGCTGTGATGAGGGAAATCCAAAAGCAGCTGCTCTGTTTCTTCAAGAAGGGAAAGAGGCATGTGAGTAGAAACAGATGCAGTAATAGAGGAGGAAATGCAAAGCACAGGGATTTTATTTTAGTATTTTATAATTAGAAATTGGCAAATTATATAAAGGGGTGATTGAACAGTTCACAGAGTCAGTAACAAAACAGCCCTGAAATCCAAGGACAAGAGTTCAAGGAACTGTGGGCCTATAGGTATGCAAAACACTTGTCTGACTCAGCTTTGAGGAGCCAGTGTTGCCTCCCTGCCTGGCTAATGTTCACTTGACAGGCTGGGCACTGCTTTCATGCATCTGATTTCAGCTGTTATTTTCAGCAGAGTCTTTGTTTTAGTCATTCTTGACTTACCATTTGACTTTTCTGATAGGACTAAGACATTGGAGCAAATGGCTCCTTGCTTGGCAGGCTCTGACTTGCTACAGATCTTTATGTTGATGCTGAATAAACCTGAGGATTTTTGAGAGAAATTTAGGAGCTGAAGGTGGGACTAAAACAAAACTCAAGATGACAGACTGTTTCTGACCCCAGTGTGGAGTGGGGCTGGCAGCAGGCAAAGGATCCACCATGCGTTCCTCAGTCGTCTCCTGTATATCTAAAGATTTGTCTATGTGTGTGTTCTTTTTTCAGTCATGTATTAAGAAGTTTAACTGTTCTCTTTGTCTTCCTGCTATGTGACAGTATCTCAACTCCTAATTTGTTTTCTTTATTCTTTTTCTGCTTGTTCTTTTTCTGAAAACCACATTCAGTCACTGATATCTTCTTTGCTGCCCAGAGACCTTATGACAGCAGACTGCCATACAGTACCTAATTCCATTATCCTGCATTTATCTGAGTCTACAAATTAAAGATGGCATGGGCTGTGATAATACTTTCAGTTACAGATAGCTAAAGCTACAGTCCTAAAGTCATTTCAACCTTAATACAACATGTAGGTGACATATTTAAGTTAGGCTTGAGTAACTCAATAATGTCTTAACCACCTGAAAATTTTGCTCCTTGCACTGCTAAAGGGATTATTAATAAATGATGGTCCTCTGAACAAACCCAGATTACCATCCTAAAAATTGCCTGTACTTTTTTTTCCTTGACTTTGTTTTTTGACTGCTCTTTAATCAATGATAGTGATTACCTCTGTGTAACTTTGATTTCTGTATAATATTGTAGGGAATTTTATAAAGATCTTTTCAAATCTTATCAACCTAGAGGTTAATTTTCTGTCCTATCTCACTTTTATCATTAGATATGACTAAGATATGACATATCATCAGACTAAGCAGTTGTTGAACCATGATAGTCTTTCTCCTGCTCCATTTCACCTCTGTCCTGTCTGCACCGCTATCACTCATTGCATTCCTGATAACATTTAGATTACAAATTTGTTACAATAAATTCCTCTGTTCTTTCTGTTGTCTCAGTGCAGAGCTTCAAGTTAACTTTGGTTGCCTAATTTAATAATAAATGGGACTGAAAACCTATTTTCTGGCTTTTGCTTCTTAGTTTGTCTTTCTTATTCATTATGTAAAAGGGCTACATTACAACTATGTTATACCATTGTGAGAAGCATCCCAGGTGAGGCTGGAGGTTCATTGGCAAAGCTGTGGGCTGAGGAGGGAAAGAGTAGGAGGGTTTGCAGCTCTGCCCTGCAGAGCTTTCAGCAGATTACATAGGGAAGACTGCACTGGCTCTGCTTGTCTCTAGGTCTGCTTCTGGCCACTGGTGGGAGTAGGAAACCCAAGCAGATGACAAGAAGCAAGCTCTGTGAGGATACACAGCAAGAACCACTTAAACTGACATTGGTTCTCCTTGGAATAATTTGTGCAAAGCTGTTTTGTTTTGGGTTTTGTTTGTTTGTTTGTTTTCTTGCATGGTAAATAAGAACATAAAGGCATCAAAGCTGTTTGTCTCTCTTGGCTCCTGACAGTAGGTAGATAACTCAGAGGACAGCAGCAGTAACATCTGACAGTGTTCCACCAACTATGTTAAAAGGCTACAGTATGATGTAGCTACCAAGTAAATACAAGCCAGAGAAACTTCACTTTTTCATACTCTGTATTCCTTTGTTTCAAGAATACATCCAGAAGACACTGCTCCCATTTTTCCAAATGAATTTTGACCTGTGTATTAAATACTGGAAGAGAGCTGAACACCACCAGCAAACTTGCGTCCTTGTGCTGAGGAATGTTTATGCAATTCAGGTAACATGATGCTAATTAAATGAACTGTAGATCATAAATGATCTCCAGGCAGGCATCTGCCAGTGGCGCGTTGCTCAAGTAATGGGAAAACAAGCGCTGACTCATTAACTGCGAATTCCCCATGAGAATGGAAACAAACACCACTTTTGGCTCTTTTACTTCAGTGACGCGGAGATGTTTTAATTTTGACTTCACTGGATATTTTCACTCTCTAGTGTGCCATGTCGTGAAAAAAACCATCAGAGGCCAACCCAAACGAAACTCAAATCGGCTTCTCCTCCAGGACTCCACCCTGGCATCTCTGGCGGGGTCGGGCATTGCCCACTTGCTCACAGCCTCCCCCAGGTCACAATTCTGCTCAGCCCACGTCCCGTTCATCACTGGCGGCCGAAGCCTCTCCTGCCCCCGGGCCCTCGTAACGCCGGGGGGCCGCTCGGCGGGGCCGGGCAGTGGCGGGGGCGGCGGCCGTGGGGAGGAGGTCGCGGCCCTTCTGCTGCGGGGCGGGCAGCGCATCTGCAGGAGCCAGGCCAGCGCTGCCCCGGCGGTGCGGGGCCCGGCCGTGCTCCCCGGGCGGCCCGAGCCCTTGCCGGC
>VWZT01004883.1:1062494-1100985 GCA_013397055.1 Pachycephala philippinensis | reverse complement strand
CAGCTACTCCCTGTGCAACGCCTTCCAGTGGATCCAGTACGGCAGCATCAACAACATCTTCGTGCGCTTCTACGACGTGAGCGCCTTCGCCATCGACTGGCTTTCCATGAGCTACATGCTCATCTACATCCCTCTGCTCTTCCCCGTCGCCTGGCTGCTGGACAAGAGGGGCCTGCGCCTCATCGCCCTGGCTGGCTCGGCTCTCAATGCCTTGGGTGCCTGGGTGAAGCTGGGCAGCCTGAAGCCGCACCTCTTCCCCGTCACTGTCCTGGGACAGGTCATCTGTGGCCTGGCCCAGGTCTTCATCCTGGGCATGCCCTCACGCATCGCCTCGGTCTGGTTTGGCTCTCACGAGGTCTCCACCGCCTGCTCCATTGCGGTCTTTGGGAACCAGGTAATGGGCAGCTGCACCCCGGCTGGCCTCGCATGTGGGGCGGGCTGTCACCTGCCTGGCCGGAGACTGGGAGTGCTAAGGGAGCAAACCAGGGGAGGGATGAGAGATGCACAGGGGCTGAAGGGCAGCCGCCGGGATAACACGAACTTACATGAAATTCCCTCTGGAAAATGCGGCTGGTGTCTGGAAGGATGCCACTGGCATTAGCCTGAGGGCTGATGCCGGTGGCAGAGGCAAGTGGGACCTACATCTACAAAGTTCGGGGCAGCATGGGGGTTAGGTATGATTCTGGCTTTGAGAGGTCTTTGGCTCAGGCTCTTCTCCGGTGCACTCCACTTCCTGTGTGTGTGCATCTCCAGTCCAGAGCTGTGATTCAGTAGACCCATGAATGGCCTGCGGGGGAAAGCACAGTGCTGGGAAACTGCTTCAGGCAGAGTGTCCTTCAAACCTTGTATCTGCAGTTGTATCTGGACTTGACACTGCAATAGCCTCTTCCTGCTGACAATTGGATGGGACAAAGGAGATTAGCTGTCTACTGAAAACAGTACTTGTCATTGGGCCCTGGAGGAAAAGGACTTTAGCACTTTCATACCTCTTAAAAGTAGGTACAGAGTTTCCACAAGCAGTTGCTTTGAAAAAAAGACAAGTTCCGTCAGGCCAGTGTGAGGTCAGCTCCCTGAGCACTCCTATATCAATGTGGGTGCAGGAGGCCAGTGACACACACTTGCTCAAGCTGTGGATGTCTTTTCTTGTAGCCGGCTAATGCTCAGAGGAGATAAACTTTTACACAGCTTTGAAACGATCAGGGAAATAGCTTCTTGACCCTTGCACTGGAACACCTGCTCATAGCAGTTGAATGAAGCGAATAAGCCAATACTGATGTAATGGGGCATAAGTGAAGTGAGCCTGGCTCTGCAGCCGTGACACAAAGAAGAGGAAAGTAGAACCTGGCATTAGCTGCTAGGCTGGACTTGTACCCTGTGCTTTGAGATGCACTGTACTCCCCTGCACGTGACTGTGCATCACCCTGGACCGTTCAGCCTGTGGGTGGCTGCCAGTCCTATTTGAATGGTTTTCAATTCAGGTAGCTTCTAACACAGGCTGCTTCTTCCTGTGTTTCTGTATTTATTTAGATACTGCTGAGGCAAGAAAAGGTGAATGCTTGGAGATGGTATTTGAGGAACTGAAGTTTGCAGAACAGCACTAGGGAATTAAGGGGACTGCTTTGCATTTTTTGGAAAGAGAAAATGTACTTCCTTTCTTTGAATGCATCTAAGCTTTCCTTTTTGCTCTTATCATCCCTTCTAGTGGGCTGGTTTTTATGTGTTTCTAAATGAATCTTTAGAGTGGAAGGCATCTAACTTGGCATAAGCAAATAAGTAACTGAGCATTTTGCTGTCAGACTTTTTAAAAATTATTCGGGAGGAGTTACTCAACAGTGTGCATTAGAAGTCCAAACAGTGAGGCTGTGAGCCTGTGCTATATGCCTGCGTGGAGTCATCATCATCTCAAAAGGAGTGGCTTAGTATAACGGTTGCGAAAAGCAAACTTTGGCTACCCTTCTGGTGCTCCACACTGCTCTGGCAGTTGAACTGACATGACAATGAGACCTCAGTTCAGTACATAGTCTTTGCTTTGTAAGCCCAGACTTTCCTTTTAGAGAATCCGAGAAGTCAGAAATGGCCGTGATTAAAGACAGAGCATACTCCATAGGGAAGACCTATTTATTCCCACAGTCAACCATAATCACAGTGAATGAAAACTAGCTATTTTGTTTACTGGTGATGTTGGGCAGGGGGTAAGAAATAGAGGCATCTATTTTTCCTGGCTGCAGTTAAAGACTCTGTATTAGGGAGTGTTAGCAAAGGGTATTATACAGTGGTTTTGTAATTGCAGTATAGTAAATTATTCCCTATGCTCATTTTTCTACAGCTATGTGGTTTTCCTTTCCTTGCCATGTCACTTAGTTTAATTATTATTATTGAATACCAAGCACTGTTGTCCCTCTCCATTAAGAATTGCAAGCAACTGCATGAAGAAGCAGAGAAGTGTCACTGCTTCTTTATTTGCTATACCTGCCCTCTTTCTGCTCCTGCTCTTTTGGTCCCAGGCTGCACTTCAGCAGCGCTGTCCTGAGGAGAGCCCTGTCTGCTGGCTCATCTCCGTCTGCCGGGGCCACATTTGCTCAGGACACCGCTGCTGCTTGCTGACTGATGGTAACCGTCAGGTTCAAAGTTAGCCTTGAAGAGTAAATCATTGAATCAATCAGACCAGGTATTAAATATCCTTTAAAAAAACCAAACAATCCCTAGTAAGGTATCAGAATCACCTCACTTGTTTCTGGCCATGTGTTGGGTGTGGTATCTGAAGTGCAAAGATAGGTTAGATTGAGCACTCTTTAATCTACGCTGGAGAGCTTCTAGAAGGGTGTGAACACCTGTGGAGGTGATCACATTCTCTTGTTTACCCACTGCTGGTTTTCATGACATTTTACTTTTCCACGTTTTAACAGGAAGATACATAGGTGTTTTTCCATTCTTTTTCCTTGTCAAGCAAGTTCATGTGTGGGGATGTATAGAATGAAGTTTGCGTGTCGGATGCTTTGGCATTAATATATTAGTGTTATTAAAATACTACCAGCTTCTCATTGCTTGGAAGACTAGGAAAAATCTGTATGGGGACATTTCCTCACACTGAACATCTGGGGTAAAGAAGCAGAAGTGTTATGGAGAGTTCACTAATGTTCTTCTGACGTATTTTAATATTGGCAGGAATTTGTCTGATATGCTTATGAAATACAGCTGTCAGTAGCAGTGTGCCTGCTACATCAGCAGTGTTCCCTGTGGAGCACCTTGGTGCTGGATATCTATGTGAAGTCCCACACATGAGGTGGATCAGAGAGACCGTCTGTGTAAGGCCGTGCTGCTTCCATTTTGTTGTATGATTCATCAGCTGTGTCCCTGTTTGGGGCTGTGTTTGACAGGTAGCAGCAAACAGGCTTCTAACTTCTGCGTTGGTGGCAGACTGTCCATCATTCTCCCTGGTGATGGGACTGCAGTGGGAAGAAATGCTCTCCTGAGATACCAGCATTTGCAGGAGTATGTGCTTGCTGGAGCAGCAGGTCCTGCCCCTTCATTTAACACACTTGCTCTTCTGTAATGTGGGGATGAGGAAGCACATGGTTCTTTGGCATGACAGAACTAACGTGGTGGTGGGGATGTTTAGGTAGCAAGTTAAGTTTTCATGGCATTTTGAAATTTATAAGCTGGAGTCTGATGGCCAGGTACCAGCTCTCTCCTCCAGCTGCCATGGTGCATGCTGAACTGCTGTGCCTGGGTTTTATGCATATCTCACTCTTACTAGTTTAACTCCCTGTTGTCACTTGATGGGCAAGGGGCGTGGGTAGCGTGCAGAGAAGTGTGTAACTGTGTTGCACACAGACAAAGAACGTTTGTGGATTTGATTTGTATTGCTTTGCCACCAGTATTGAGTTTTTTGTTGATTGAGAGAGACCTCGTTCCTGTTTCTTGCTGTTTTGACAAAGAAACAAGCAGTTGATGGGCTTGGGAGTAAGAATGTGAGCCTGTTAAATGATCGTTTTTGCAGTAAGTTTGCCTTTTTTTTCTTTCTTTTTTTTTTTTTTTTTTTCTTTTAAGCAGGGGTTGATAAAAAGTGATGTGATTTGGGAGAAAAGAAAACTTCAGCCTCATATTAAGCTCCGCCTCAGGGGAAAAATCATGCAGCACCTTACTGCTCTTAGGGTGGGATCTGTGCCTGTTCTGATGTGATGATGTAGCTGTGATGTGACTTCAGAGATTTAGGGCTTCCATAACAGAAACAGCCTGAGGCAGATGTTTTAGGGAGTATCTGCAGCTTGCTGGGAGTGCCAGTTTCAAGTAATTAGGTGATAGCTTTTGAAATGGACAAAACCTGGTGATAAGCTGTGAATGAAATTCAGGGAAATGTTCTCTCTCTCATTCCTGGTAGGTCTTTTCCTCATGTTTTGAACTGGGGGAAAGAGTCTGCCTGGGGTAGTGGGTGAGGTGGGTTTTGCCATGTAATTGGGTCTGCAACAAGTGAATGGCCATTGCTTTTGAGCTGGTGATT
The DNA here is from genome assembly GCA_013397055.1 of Pachycephala philippinensis. Classification (NCBI taxonomy): domain Eukaryota; kingdom Metazoa; phylum Chordata; class Aves; order Passeriformes; genus Pachycephala; species Pachycephala philippinensis. The sequence goes on along the minus strand of VWZT01004883.1, from coordinate 1,096,484 downwards.
CTACAGTGCTGTTTGTGCTGAGCTTGTGCCATTGTTTGATGCCTCACTGATAACTCTGTTCTGTACCTTTTGCCCTTCAGGAAAGGCAGCATCTGAAAATCTAAGAAGCATTGTGGAAGTGTATCACGTCCTGTGGAATCCCCGTCTTCCAGTCTTTGAGTGGACTTCTAGGTCTCTTTGGCTGTTCTGTCTCTGCTGGAGGATTCCCATCCCTTCAAATGATTCCCTGTTAGAAATATGGACAGGTGGTGATCGGTCTCACAGCCCTCTAGCTTGGCCCTGTATCTCCCAGAGTTTTAGCTATCAGAATAGAGAAGGTTTTAGTGGCAGTAGCTAATGGTTGACATAGTAGCTTGTAGTGACAGTAGTTAATGGTTGACATTCTCCAGCCCTGTCTCCTTTCTCTTCCTGAAAAAAAAAAAAACGCGGGGTGGATCAGAGCGCTTGGATCTCAAGGAGTGCTATGTGGCCAACTCTCCAAGATCCTGGATGTGGCTCAGTGTGGGAGGGCGTGCTGACCAAATAGCAATGTGGCTTTTGCAGGAATGCCTACGTTTCTATAAATGGATGTGAGAGCCTGAAATGAACTTTTTCTACCCATTTCATCTGGTGCTCCCTCCCCAGACATACACCAAGGGCAGCTCCCCCTTCTCTCTCACAGAAGTTGGCTTTTGGGTTAAGTTCTGCATGGGAGTTTAAATGAATGTCTGCAGTGTTTCTGATGGGAGAGGCTACCCTACAGCACCCTCAGCACTTGCCCTGCAAGACCCCTGGGTTTGTCTATATTGGGTGACTGGAGTAGGTCCTTGACAAAAGCATATCCTCACTGAGGATACCAGTAGCAGCTGAAGTAGCTGTCAGAGCTGAAACCCCTCTGCTTTGTTCTCTCGTCTACTGCTGTTGTTTTGCTGTGTTGCATTTCTTTCCCAGCAGACTGGGGGAAGGTGCATTCAAGGCTGACAGGCCCCGAATGACTTGCACAGGGGAATAGTCTTCACTGTACAGCATTGCATCATATTAAGCATCATGAGATGATGCCACAGAAGCAGAAGTGTGATGCGGAAGGGAGTTTGCTTTGTTTTCAGATGAGCTTTGGTTGTGCAAGTGCAGTTTGGAAAAACAAAATGTCTCCCACATCAGTGGGAAAGTAAAATAGAGCTTAAGCCCGGTCTTATCACAAGGCTTGATTACAATTTTTCCTTTCACAACTTGTGTACTTTCTTATTTTTTCTTAAAACACTGCAAGAAAGTTATGTAAACTGTGCAAATATGTACATTGGCTTCCTGACTATCTGGATTTCAATAGGCTCTTCTAAGTTTGCTGTCAGTGGTATGGAAGAAGCGTATTCTGGACACCAATTTGTACAAAAGTTTACTGTGTAGGAACTGGCAGCTTCTGCTTAAACAGCACCTCAGCTGGGTATTTTCAATTCTCCTGTAGCCTTTTGTATGGAAAGACAGCTGGGACCTGTGCATGGAAAGACAGCTGGGACCTATGCTGATAGCAAAGTATTGGGAAGCCAGTGTGCAATTGGGAGGCACAGTGTGTGAGAAGGGGGTAGCTGGCTGCTCTCTGTAGGTTGCAGTACATGAATTATAGGGTCAGAAAGTTCAGCTGCTCTTGTGAAATGTCATGGTTACAGTTTGAGGGGCACCTGTAGTTAGAAAAGGAGGGAGGGTCTAGGACAGAGCTTTGATACCCAGACAAGAGTCGAAGAGGAGGCTGTATTACCCAGAGCATGGAACAGGCATCTCCTCAAAGGGGTTCCCTGGGTGAATCCAGAGGAAATCTGGAGTGTATCCTCCTCACTCTCCAAAATCTTGGCTTGGGAACTTGCTAAGACTATGTTGAAGTAATGGTGTCTGAAAAGCCTGTTGTATTGGTGTTTATCAAAGCATAGATCTTTTGATTGCTACATTTTCTGTCCACTTGGCCAAACCAGCAGGCTGCTGGTCTCCAGGTTTCCTGGAACTCCTGCTTATGCTGAGCCTCTTAAAAATTAGCATCACTTTTCTCTTCCTCCGTTCCCGATTTGAGTATTTGGTAACAGACCATTGGGTATGTTAGTGTGGAAGTAGTGTGGCTTTTCTGTTGAGTTGTTCTTTTGAACTCCTGGATGAATACCAGCTGGTCCTGATGCCTCATAGAAGAAATTAGTTGAAATAAATTGAGTTATATCTTCCACTCATAACGCTTCAGATTTTTGCCATGTGAAGAGTTTGTGTTGATGTGGAAACCTCCAATAAATATCATGTCATGAATGATGGTCCAAGACCTCCCTCTTTCTCGAATATTCTCCTTCCACGCTGATCATCTTTTGACCATTCTGTCAGGTTTCCTGATTTTGTTGTGTTTGAAGAGTTTTGACTTAGTTTGTAAAGCTGTTCTGGTGCCTCTTTTGGCCTAATTATGGTTTTACTTTAGCTTGATCCCGCTTGCTGTCATTTTTCTTTGTTTGAAGGAATAATGTCCAGGTTTTGAGCTGGGTGGTTTATGTTCTTGTTGTGGATTTTTTTGTTTCTTTGTTTGTTTGTGGTTTTGGGTTTTTATTTTTTACTTAATTGTGGTTCCTTTACTCTGTTCTAAAATACTTTGCTAATATTCTCTAGGCTTACACTGAGCCTCTGATTTAGTATCTTTGCACAGTCTTAATGCCACTTGCAAGCATTTAATTTCTTAGGCTTTTCTTCTTCATTTCCATTTAACACACTTCTTTCCTTTTAGGCAGCTTCCTCTTGTGAGTTATATATTGCTGTAGTGCTTTGGAGGGTGTTTCCTTTTTTTTGTCGCTGCTGCAAGGAAGCTGAATTTGTGTGCAGTGCAGAACCGTTCTGTAATATTGATCATAGTCACACTGTGCTGTTCTGGGTCGAAATCACAAATTGTGCTGCCTCTTATAAGCTTTCCTCAGAAAAGGGTATTTATGGAAACCAAAAATGCAGTCTCTGCATTATCCCTGTCACGACGCTTATTTAGCTTGCAAGGGCATTGTCAAAATTTCTTTACTGTTGTATACTTTTGCTTTTGCAGCATCTCTCTCTCTCTGTCTTTTAACATTTTAATTGACCTTCTGGATTTGGTGGTCCCCTCTGTCAACATTTATACCTACTTCTGGAATTTTACGGGGCTTCTATATGCCTTTTGCTGACTCGTAGTTTTCTTTGAGGTGGAGGTCCACTCCTGCACTCCTCCATTGATCATTCATTTACAATTTTTGTGCTGATACACCACTGGTTATCTTCCTTCAGCAGACTCTTAGCAGCTACCCCTAGACATGTCATTTTGTGTTTCAAGACTTTGGGTACATTTATATCATCTTCTTAGCTACTTGCTCTAGTTTTGTTGCCTGTTCTTGTACACACTTGAATATTGAACATGATGTTGTTGCTGTGACTGGCCTTTGGCAAAATTCAGGTAGAAAATACATTCCTTCTATCCTTTACCAGCCTCTAAAGAATAAGTCATCTGAACAGTGCACTCTGCTGTAGTTGTTGACTTTCCTGGTAGTATGTTTAAAAATGACCTCAAATCCTTTTTAAAATAAAGTGCCAGCAGCCTGATCTCTTGGAGAGATCCTCAGAGATCAGGACAGTGCTGTGTGTTTTGGGTGAGAGAATTCTGAGTGATGTACCAAATTTTGTGAACAAGCTTATCTGTGTAGGTACTGGAGACCTATCTGTCTGTATAAAGGTTGGAGATGCAAATTAAATAAGAGGGTCCACTATGATCCATTATGTCTGATGGTCTCTGTAAGGAGGGTAGCACAGACTTCTGTGGAACTAACCTTATTTTTACATTGCTTTATTTTCACTGATATGCAAGGTGTGGAGAAGGGAGAGAAGTTATTTTTCCCTTTTTAAGGCATCTTTTAAATTTTCTGGTTAGTTGGTTACAGTGTTTCTGTGGGCTGATGGTAATGTGCATACTGACCTGCTGAGAACCAGGCTAAAAATCTCCTTGTGAAAGGTAAAGTATATGCAGTGTAATAGTCATCATGTTATTGAGAGCTTGTCTTCTTTGCTAAAAATGGTATGAAGAATCCAGGGTCTGTGAGTGTCATTCAGGAAATCTTCAGTTTTAGTCAAGTCAAGGGACCTCATCTTCACAGAATTAATAGAATGAGTTGCTCTGAAATATAAAATGTGGCTCCTATTGCTATGATTTTTTTGTCCATTCTGCTACCTAGTTCTTATCAAAGGTATCATGAACTCCTAATGGATAAAGTTGTTTCTTTTTGAGGGAGGAGAAGAGAGAGGACAAAACATCCATTTATGGTTAGAAAAATTGTTCAGGAAACTTTGGCTGAAAAGGCAACAAGTAGTTCAAGAAAGCTGGGCGAGTCTGTGACCTATTAGGTAAGTGATGACTATAGGACCTCCCAGTAAAAGATTTCTAAACAATTTGCAACACAGACTCTCAATACCTTCTCTGCTAGTTATATCAGATAGATCCCTTTTCAGCTGGAGGGAGACTGGAAAAGATTGAATCTCAACTGCAGTCCTGGAGAAACTTATGTCCGAGGTCAGAATAAAGCATGGATCTCTCCTCTCCTGTTGTTTTGCTGCTGTTCAGCAGCTCATGTGGCTAGCATGTGATTGCAGAGAGAAGGAAGCCAAGAAGTACCTAGCACAGGAACCCAGCTTAGTTCTTCCAAGAATGAAACAGTGGTAAGACAAAGAGTCAGTTTCCAGTAAGGTGGTTGTAAATCTTACTTGGGAAAGGGCAGAGGGCACATGGGAGACCTGATAAATGAGAGTCAATAGGACTATTCCCTTGAATGGAAAGGAGTGATGTTGAGAGTCTTTTCCTCAAAGGTTAAATCTTTAGGGATGCTCTGGAGATAGGAGTGAAGCCTACGCTGGCTGTGTCCTGGGCTGACCAGGCACACCAGAGCCACAGGCCTGCATTTGGCCAACAAGAAGGGCAAAATTAATGTGCTGCAGAGACAAGCAGGCTTCTGCCCTCTACCAGCAATCTCTGTGAGCTTCTGTGTTTGATGCCATTACCTTTTCTGTGCAGCTGCAGGCTTGTGCAGGGAAGGGGGAGGCATGCAATTTGATGGAGATTAGAGCTTGAAGCCTCTAAACCACATGATAGTTGTGTTCACTGTAGTTGGTGGGCAGTGTAGAGGATAGCCAGCCTGACTCGCTGCGATGAGATGCTGGGGATAGGCCATGTCTGAACAAAACTGAGCTCTGGCAAGTTTAGTCCTGTGTCAGAGTCTCTCTGTGCCATGTGGGTGTTAGGAAGGTTTATCCTCCCTGATGGTCTTTTAAGTTTTCTGCTGAACTCTTTCAGTTCTCAACTTGCTATCTGGGATGGCACAGCTTGAGTTTGTCTTCAGTCTGCGTAACCAAACCTCAAATGTTTTTATTCCTGACAGTGCCTTCAACTGGTGGGGCACAGTCTGTAATCTCTTGGTGGCTCTTCCCACTAGCTCCCTGCAATGTCCTAGGGCCAAGACTGAATTTAGCATAGATACCTGTTGCTGATCCTGACCCAGGTTATTCCAGGTGGAGGGCACTGTTTGACACAAGAGAAGTTTGGCCAGACACGGTTGAAAGTCACTTGTTTGTAAGCTAAATAGGTTGCCTGAGGGTAGCAGACAGCTCTGTTTGAACCATAAATGTTCTTCCTGTCTCAAAAATATACCAGCTGGATGGAGAAGTAGGGATTTTGTGGAGAGTTTTCTGGGGCTGGAGGGCACAAGCTGATTTTTAGGCTAACTACCAGATATGGCAACTGAAATATATTTGTTCTAACATCTTTGTCTTGGCCAGTAAGTGAGTTTTCCAGAATGAGTCTATCAGCATCCCAGAAACATGGAGACATGTCAGAGAAAGCATGCAGAAAGCACAAGGGGGTTTTGCTAGAAGATAGCCCAGGAAACTTGCCTGAGCTTGTGCCTGGGTTACAGGGCTCTTGGGTCTTCTGCTCTGTGCTGACATGCTTCCATGACGTTTATGGACTGCACAGAGCTTGTCTTCCTTAGTCCTTGCTTTCTGCGCACTTCAGAGCAGTTTATCCAGGGACAGTTGCCAAGCTCCATTACTAAACAATCTCGACATCTAGGATATGTGCTGTCAACACTCTTTTGCTTTCAACCTTGATGTTCTTGTAGGTTCTCCTGGTGCTCATAGGGTGAGCCTTGTCGTGGGAGGCTGCTCATTTGAAACTGTGTCAAAGTTGGCTGAGCCAGAGTAACATCTCACTTACTTGGAGTGGTCAGGTTTCTGTCTCGGCCTTTGCACTTATCTGGTTGGAAAATAAGTTGGTTCAAGTAATTGAACCCAGCAAATATTCTGGTTGGTCTTGATGGTCTTGTTTTCTGACATTTTTAATGAGCAAAATTGTAATACCAGGTGATCAGGCCAGCTCTAGAGCAGGGAGGGACAAGGTAAGGAGTGGGATGTGTGTGTGGACAGGAACATATATTTGTGGGGGAGGTCATGGCAGGCAAGACCTCCGCTTTGATGGAGTCAGGTATTCATTCTGCTCAATTCTGTTGTAAAACCTAGCCTTGAATATCCTGACAGTTGTAAATGCAGTGGGGAAACCTCTCTTATGGCCTGATTGCAATGTGTATCTGGCTTTTATCTCTTACTTTTTGGGGGGTAAAGAAAATTTTCATCTTGGTTGTGAACTTGGATTAGGCTCAGTTGAACCTGTGCTGAGCTGTAGGGCAGTGGCAATGTTGTGGTTTCATGTCATGCCTCTGTTTATCCCCTCTTTCTCCTGCTCAGCTTGGCATCGCTGCAGGCTTTCTGGTCCCTCCAGTTCTGATTCCTAATGTGGACGATGTGGAGAAGCTGGCCTACCACATCAGCATCATGTTCTTCATGACTGCAGGTGTGGCATCAGCCCTGTTCATCCTGGTCATCATAGGTAAGGAGGTGGGAGTGTGCATATGAAACCAGATGGGACTGAGAAGATCAGCCGATATGTGGGGGGGCCTGTGTGCCAGGAAGTGGGCAGGGCAGTCCATCTGGGGCTGTGTCCTAGTATGCAGCTGACAGGGTCATGCAATACCATATCTTGCTGCTTCAAACTCTTGATGAACAGCACACGTAAAAGGGAGTGTAAGGTTGTGAGTGAGCCTGCCAAATTGTTAGTTTTGTCCATTGCTTGCATAATAAAATCCAGACATGAGTAAGTCCTTTAAAAACCAACAGAAATCTTGCGAGTTTCAGTCATACTCCCTGAAAACAGGGTGCTGGGCCTTGGGTTATGTCTGGGACCTGGCTACCCCTTAAGAGTAGAGAGAGAGGCAGATTACATGGCATCACAGGAACAAGCTGTTCCCAGTTATGAGTGGAGAGAATAAAGCATGAAGGAGAGTAGCAGGACACTAGAGGTGCAATTCCCCTGCTTAACACATGAAGTCAAAGCCAGATCTTTAGCATGAAAGACTGGCATGTTCACTGGAGAGCTGTGTTTAGTTGCTGAGTTCCATGCAATTTTTTTGATAGGCTCCTCTTGCCAGTTTGTTTGTGTTGCTGGTGGCTGAATCAGATGTAGACTTCAAATAATGTGGGGCAGGGAATAGACAACATACAAAAATGCCTGTCTAGCACCTGGCACAGCAGTGTCATCTGTGACTGGGATTTCTGGATGCTGCTTTAATGGTATTAAGGGGTAGCAGATGGCTTGGCCTAAAATAAAACCTGGCAAAGGTTATTATTCCCTGGCCACTGCAGAGTACTAGGCCACCTTTGTCAACTGACTTGTCCAGTTCCGCTTTGTCATTTGTAAATCCACATAACACTTTTGCACCTGGCTGGTCATCCTTCTAGAGATAAAGGCGTTAATAGTCCTGAGAGCTCTTTTGGTGCTGCCAGACACTGCCTACACAAAAAGCTAATTGAAGGCAAGATGTTTGCCTTGGCAAGGTGGCAGGAGTTACTGTTGGAAGAGAGCTGTTCTTTCCTGTTCCTGGATAAGTTCACGCATGGACATCAAAGCTTGAGGACAATGGTGTGTTTTGTACACTTTGTACTAGCCCCTCTGCCATCCCTCAAATGGCGCAGTGTGTGCTCAGGCCCCTCAGCTGCACCATTACAAACAGATGTACTTTGTGTCTGGTTTCAGTCTTCAAGGAGAAGCCCCCGAACCCTCCAAGCCGAGCTCAGGCCTTGATCCAGTCAAGACCGACTGAGGAATATTCCTACATGCAATCAATCCTCCGTCTGCTCCGCAATGCCAACTTTTTGCTGCTTATGATCACTTATGGTAAGGTCTGGTCTTTCTTCTTGTGCAGTTATCACTGCTTCTCCCTCCCTCTCTGTGCTCTGCTGGGGCAGAAACTGGCTTGAGTTGTTTTAGGGAAACGTAAGGATAGCTCCCCCTGCTGCCACAGACCGGGAATCCTTATAGCCCAGTACTCTTCAGCAGTGGTTACCGGCAAATGCAGCGGGGGAGAACGAAAGGAAGGCAAGCACATAGAGGATGATATGCCCCTACAACTGTTCTCCCAGTCTTTGACTGCTGTTCATGGGATTTCCTTATCTGTCCTTTTTTTCTAGTCATTTAGTTAATTGCAGTGAACCGACCCACGTGCTTACATAAGAAATATATGGAAGTGTCTGAGTGCAAGTCACAGAACGGAGTGAAAGTCATTTCTGAAGGCAAAGATATGAATATGACTGCCAGGCATCTCAGTAGATGTCATGAGGAGTATGCAGATGTGCAGACTTTGTCAGCTTCCTAGGCAGTCCCTGTGAAGCAATTGGAAGGAAGGGCTGGAGAACATCTTCTTACGCCATCTGTCCTTGCATGCTGAATTTGCTGCTTGCTTCTCTTCAGTAGTCTTGGTCTGTTTGTTTGAAGGCAGTGTGATGTGTTGAATCTGTTCCTTGATGCTGAATTGGCATATGGAAAAGTGTTTTTCTTATTAGCAGAAAGGCCGTTGTGGTCTGTGCCTGGCTGCATAATAGGGTGTACTGTAGCCAGCTAGTCTGTGGGTAGTTTTGTCGTCACTCTTCCTACTAGCTTGCATGGAAACTTCTCAGGGGGACAGTTAAATATTGCTGAAAGTTCTGTGCATTCTGCTGGCAATTTTGTCTGAAAGACCTTGTGGATGAGCAGGCAGGTTGGAGAGAGTGAGATAGTGGCTTTTTACTTGCTGAGGATGCTAATGGTCGTTGGAGTTGTTGGAATCTCTGCTCCCTTGCTTCTCAATGCACTAGACTTCTAGAAATGCCCCTCTCAGATTGCCCTTAAACGCTGCTGGTTTGCATTGCAGCTGCTGGGTTTGGCTTTTTTTTTTTTTTTTTCATAGTACATAATGCCCTCTCAGAAAGTGAAGACAGAAAAACCTGTCAGGCAGACTGTATCTAAAGTTGGATTGTATCATCTGCTCAGTTCATACTTACCCCTCAGGAAAAAGAAAGGGGAAAGCATTTGCTCTAATATGTGTAAACAAGTCCTAGAGGAGAGAGGAGAGCTCTCAGTACAAAGAGCATGTTTAGAATCTGACCTTCCTGGGATAATTCTTTTCTGGCAGTCACAAACAGTGTGGAAAATCCATTCAGAGGCTCATAATTCATTTTCTCTAGCTGCTGGTCTGTGCATTCATTCTGTTCCTCTCTGTGTCAGCCTCATGCCAATCTCCAGCTTGACTTGAGATGGTGACTGTTACTCAGAGAGGGAACTATGCTGTGAAACTTTTTTTTTTTAAACTTGTCTGGGTTTAAAATGGTGACAGTTTTTCCTACTCAAGTCAAAAGTTACGTTGGCCAAGATTTAAGACATCTGCAGCCACATGAGTGCAACTGAGTCATCCTGCCCACCTAACGCAAGCAAGCCTCTTGGCTTTTGCGTTAGCATAGTATGTGTCGGGGGAGAGAGGGGCAAACCTGCTGCTTGTTCATCTCTCCTGGCTGTAGAAAGAATGAGGATCCTTCCACAATGCCAGGTCAGAACAGGTCTGCAGACCTCTAAGGTCTTGGTATTACCAGCAGCCTTTCTTGTGGCAAGACTTGCGATGCTGGAAACAGTGGTGTCACTGCTGCTATGTCAGTGCTAGTGAACTGTTTTTCAGGAAAGCCCTCAGAGAACCTTTTCCCCAAGGCTGCTGACAGTGCTTCCATAAAACTCAGGCATAACATGGAATGGACATTAAGGAATTCCAAGTCCATGGGGCTGGGCTTTGCATTGGAGAGCACATTGCTGGTGGGAGGCAGTAGGCAGGAAAAGGGTGGGAAATTCGGGGAAAGGCTGGTAGATTGGGAGTCATGAGAAAGTCTTAAAGAATCAGCATTTGGAATGGTGATGGGGCAGTGAGAAGGAGGCAGGGCAGTGAGAACTGCATGAGGAACCATTGTTGGGGAGGATTACAAGGGTGAACAAGAGAGAGACCAAGAGTCTGGCATGTAGGTAATAGGCTGCCTACCTGTGGGAGACCTGGGTTCTAGTCTGAGGCTTAATAAGGGCTGCTTTTGGAGCTGTAGGCAATAAAATTCCCTGTTCTGACCTCTACAAAATAGAGGAGACACTGAGGTATCAAAAACTTTATTCTATATTACAAGCAAACCATGGTAACTAGCTAAAGAATCAGGTGGTGCTGGACCTTCAGATGTCCTGCTCCCAGCTACTAGTTCTGATTTCCTCACCTGGGTGGGCAAATGGCCACTTTCCCGTTGGAAACAACCATTACCTGTTTTATGGACATTCAAACAGCTGAAATTCTCAGAGAAGCTTCACTGAGCAGCTGTGACTTATAAAGTGCCTACAACTTTTCTCAGCCCTCACATATGCAAATTTGACACATTGTCTTGATTCTTAGACTGTTTTGCCTGACTCTGGTGCCAAGTGTTGCTGCCAGCTCTTACTTTCTGCCCAGCTTGGGAGCAGGGGCAAGGCCTTCTCTGTCTTGGAAATCACATGCATCACAGAGCTGCTGTAAAGCTGGTTTACTGACAGCATCAGGTACCAGAGCAGCATCTGGCTGTCTTCACAAGGCTGCTGTCCTCTTGGCTGGGTGAGAAATAGAGGTGCACAAATGAGTGGTTAATGTTTATGCCCAGCTTTGAAGTGAAGAAGCAGAAGGACTGTGCTGATCTGCTATAATCCGGTGTCCTGGCACTGCAGCTTGTGGTGTCACCTAGTGAGTGGAGTGCTCCAGAGGTGGAGATAGGATGAAGCTGAATTAGGGTCTGTCAGCTGTTTTGCCATAGCCAAGTGTTGCAAAGAGACAGCGTTCAAGGCTGGAGGGCACCTCCTTGCTGTGACATCTCCAGCTGTTCTCCCCTATCTTTGGCTGCTGGCCCTGCTGGAGTTTCCAGCCTTCCTGAGTAACTCTTGGTAAGGATTAGGTAGATTCTCCTGCCTAATACGCATGTCACTACAGCCTCTCCTGTAACCTTCTAACACATGATTTTGAAGCAGGAAGCATTGTCACAGGAATATTTGGGATCACTTGCATAGGAGTCTTCATCTGTTGTCTGTGCCATACAGCTGTGGAGTGAGCTTTCCTTAATCACAGAATGGTTTGGGTTAGAAGGGATCTTAAAGATCATCTAGTTCTAACCCCCATGCCATGCACAGGGACACCTTCCCCTAGACCTGGTCACTCAGAGCCCAGTCCAGCCTGGCCTCAAACACTTCTGTCTACACCTTTGGGCAACCTGTTCCAGTGCCTCACCACCCTCACAGTAAACTGTAATGTTGTCAGTGATGGTGTGTGAAGGGAGTGTGAGGCACCCTCCAGCTGCAAGTCTTGTGGCTCCTCATAGTGCTGTGTACTGCAACAGGTGTCCAGTGTTCAGCAGAAGACTGGGCTAGGAGCAGGATTGCTGAGTAGTTAAGGGGAGCTAGGGGACTTCAGGGTTAGGAGAGCTCAGGGGTTTGTTCCCTCTGTCAAATCTCTGCCTGCTAGACTGCACTTCTGTATCCTGTATTGTTAGTTTCTGCTTTTAGCTGAGGCTTAGAGAGGAAAAGTAGGAAGGGAGAACTTGACATGTATCTGTTTCATCAGGATTTCAGGCATCTGTGCCAGACTTTTTAAACCCATGGCTCCTTTTGGAGCCTATAGACATGTGAGCTGCAGTGGTGAAATGTCCCCTTCCCTCCACCCATCAGGGTCACTGAAGCCTTGAAGAGAAACCAACTGCAAATGTAAATGACTTTCTGAGAAGAAAGTTGTGCTGACTGTTACAGACCTCATCCACCTGGGGAAGGTTTCTCAGTATCACCCAAGGTGAGAGTGTAGCCGTTGCAGTACTGCTGGTCCAGTGCACATGTGTATGTTCTTGCCTGCTGTAAGCAAAGCTGCTGGGTTTTCTGCCCTTCTGAGAAGGTGTTTAACCAGTGAGAATTGCATGTAAGATGAATGAGAGTGTCTGAATAGGGCTTGACCAGTATCACCCCAACAGTTTCATTCTCACCTTGGGTGATACTGAGAAACCTTCACCAAGTGATTGATGCTTGTAACAGTTAATGTAAGTTCTCTTTCAGAAATACAATTACTTTCATGGGTTTTTTTCAGGCCTCAGTGATATCTTTTAAAATGCAAGAATTTTCCCATGCAGACACACACCCCAGGTGCCTGAGGGTAGTGGTATCTGTGCTTTACCAATCAGCTCTGCTCCTACTTGTCTTCTGGTGTTTCTTGGCTTGGAGAGAATGTTATTTACTGGCTGAGTTACATCAGGGAGAATGCTATCAGTCTCTTCTCTGGAAGGAAAACGCACAGGTCAATGACACAGTGGTTAATTGAATCTCAGGTCCGTGTTCGAGGTGTGATGCTGAGGCAGGTGCTTTTCTAGTATTCTGACTTGGCTGGGGGCAGAGGAGAAAATTGCAGTGCTAAAGATGGATCTGGCTGTGAGAGAGGGTTGAGATCCTGTGAAGGAGTTGCAAGACCTTTCAGTACCAGAAATGTGCACAGCCCTTCCTCTAGCTGCTCAGGTAAGAACCATCCTGAAACTGCAGGGTGCTTCCTCCTGCATGCTGAGGCCTGGATGTTGGTCTGCATTTCTTTCAGTAACCTATGTCTAGCAAGTGTGGCTCACTGTCCTGAGACTCTGCAGCCTTGTTCTGGGCCGATGGTCCCAAAGATTTCTCTCTCTGCATTTCTACCCTTTCACAACCCAGCAGAAGAGTAGCAGGCTCTGAATTTGCTGCATTTTTATCCCCTTCTCAGGTCTGAATGTAGGTTGTTTCTACGCCTTGTCCACTCTGCTGAACCGCATGGTGATCCATCACTACCCAGTAAGTGCATCCAACCCTCATGGCCCTCTCTGATGCTTGCTGTTGTCCAGCACTGGCTGCCGAAGGAGAGTCTGTGAGAAAGGCAATGTCACAGCACTCTCGGCTGGCTCTAGCACCAGTTGGCTGTTCCTTTTTTCCTTTATACCACTCCATGCAAAAGCTGGTGAGCTCTAGAAAGGACTTCTCCTTTGCACCTTAAATGAAAGCATTTACTTTTGAGAAAATCTTCCAGCAATTTCCTCTCCTTGTTTATGACTGTGATTTCTGCTGGGACATCTGTTTTGGGAGGCTGTCCATGCTCATGCTCTGGTGGCAGAAGGGTGGGGTGCCTCAGTACCTGAGCTATTGTACCAGTTACTGCTGGTGCTGCACGCCACAGAGCTCCCTTCTGTGCTGCCTTATAGTGAGTCCCAATATTTCTTAGTCAATCTGGCCCAAATCCTGACACCAGACAGCAACCTTCATACAGTTTATGCTAACTCCTCTGAGAGGATCTGCTCACACTGGCCAGTGCACACCTTTTCCTCAGGGCTGGCTCAGAGACATTTGCCAGACCACTTTTTTTTCATGGACCAGAAAGCACTGGCTCATAGTGGGCCCAAAAGTGTTCCTGCAAAGGCTAGTTCTAATTAGTGTGTTACCAGCAGAAAACATGTATGAAGACTAACTTTGGTGTCTCTTCCTCTCTGGGTTTTCTGCACTTTGGTTTTTGTTGGATATGACTTAGCTCCTGCATTTGTGTGAGTGTGTATGTGTCTCACCACAGGGGGAGGAGGTGAATGCTGGCATGATTGGACTCACCATTATACTGTCGGGGATGGTTGGGGCTCTGATCTCCGGCATCTGGTTGGACAAAACCAAAACCTACAAGTAAGTCCCTTGTTTGCCTCTGTGCCCTGGTGACTGTGCTCTTCCCCCATACTGTGCAAGGAGCAACCCTGTGCAGTTGCAAGTTGGCAGTCCAGAGACTGAATCATTGGGAGGATTTGTAGGGAAAAAAATAGGGTTTTTCAAAATCCAATTAGTCTAAAGTGGAGTTTGGAGCTGTGTGTTATCCGGCACTGGGCCCATACAAGGTCTGGTGTCAGTGGTCCCTAGGGAGGGTTAGAGAGAAGATGAGATGGCCCAGTAACTGCTTCATCAGGGATGAGAGAGTTCTTGGCACAAGCAGAATCAAGACTGTACCAGACCATTTCTCAGCCCTTACAAACCAGCCTCTGTGAATTTTTGTCCAGCTTAATGAAAGGCACATTGAATGCAGTGCCCAGAGGCATTGTGTTGATGGTGTGTCGCTGTATTTAGGGCAGGCGTAAGGGTTAGTGGGGTTACGGATGGATGATTCTGTGTTTGTTGCCCGGTGAGTTGGGAAGGCAGATCTGGCCAGCATACCTTGCCATCTGCAAAGGGACAGTTAAGAGTCTTTGCTTCTCCTGCAGCTCCTGGTCCTCAGGAACTCGAATCTCACTGAAACACTTCTGTAGGATATTCCAGGGGATGGAGAGTCTCTTGTGTCTTATACTGGGGTCCAACTAGCTTTTTGGTTTCCCTGCTGGCTTTGAAAACTGTGCTATAACCTGTTGTCTGAGCAGGTTGGGTGAGAGGCAGTGTGCTGGTGTTGACTTGAAAGCAATTTCCGAGTTTTATTCTTTGCAGCAGCTTTTCATCTGGGGGAGTCCTACTGCCATGATCCTACCTCATATCTTGGGCCAGAAAAGCACATTCTCACTGTAGACAGCTTAGATTAATCCGGCTAGCTGTGAGCTTGCAACTTCTGAAGTGGCCTCTAGCCCTAGCTCCCTGTAAAGTACAGGGATCAGAAATAGAAAATTGTCTTCTCTAATAAGAAAGAACGGTAGGTGAGGACTCCTGGGAGCTGGGAAAGAGGAGCCAGGTGACTAATACAGAGACTGGCAGGTCATTCGTTGCTGTGTCTAGATGGTTGTGTGGCACTGAGTAGTTCTCATATGGGAGTCCTGGGAAATAGAAACACAACTGTTAGAACTGCACTAGCTAACCATGCAATGTGACTTGTGTCTCTTTCCAGCCCAGGGCTAGTGGTAAGGTAGCCTCAGCTGGCACTGCTAGACTGGATGATCTTCCTGATCAACCATAAGTGAGGTTAGGTTGCAGCATGAAGGCTTGAAGAGCTTTGTGACTCACAATGCAGAGCTGGGACTTGAAATTTGGTAGAATGGGAGAGAGAGAGAGAAAAAAACCACAAATCCTGTATTTGTTCCATATCCTTTCCTTCGTTGGAGGGATCACGTAGGTAGGCAGAGCTGGCTAACAGTACAGAAAAATAGGACTATGCCATCCATGGATTTTATCCTACAGACCCTAGGGACTATTGGGGGATAGTTTTAGCCTTAGGTGAGGAAAAACCCTGCTAAGAATTCGTTCTCCATTACAGCCTACAAAATGGATTTCTGTGAAACTAGCACATTTTTTTTCTGAGTGCTACATAGTCTTTATTTAGCCCCATTTAAAAGTCTATTTAAAAAAACTGTCAAGATGCCAGATGTTCTAGGTGGGTACCCTCCCCCTTCCCTCTGTTGCTGAGATAGTGTCAAGAATAAAATGGTAAGCACATGGAAATGAGGAAGGAAAGATATCAAGTCCTTTTTTTAGTCAGCTTGGAGAGAGAGGGAAGCAAATGAATGGGATCCAGCTGTGATTGAGGGGAGCAGGGCAAGGTTAATAACAGAAGGAATTGCAGAGCTCTACATGCATGTTTGATCTTTACTGTACCGTCAGCAGTTCCTTGAAAGGGTGAGGCTGTGCTAAGTCAGGCTTTCCCCATCTGTCATGCTCGGGCACCAAATGGCCTTGCACTCTTGCTTTTATTTGGCAGGCAAGTCTCTGCAGCAGCCCCTGCACTGTTCTTGTTTTTGGAATAGCGGGCACAAATGTGGTCCATTCATATAAATACCTGAGTTATGTAGTGACGAGCAAGCAGTGCCAGAACTGGGGTTATCTTTGGTGGTATGGCATGTTGAGAACAGCCCATCTCTTTGAATAATAGAATCAGGAGAAGACCCTTAAAGTTTTGACATCAAGTTCCTGGTTCAGAGGACAGATGGGGTTGTGACACCAGGAGACTGTAGGGTAGTCTGGCTCAGAATGAGGTGTTTGGGGACTGAATTAATCATCACTTCTCTTTGGCTATGCTTTTCTTTTAAGTGCAGTGTTCACATGGCCTCAGGTCAAGCTGGTTGCAGTCAGCACTCTCTGCTTTTATTACTGCATCTCTATAAGGCAAGATGTCAGAAATATCCACCTCTCTCTCCATTGACTAGACAGAGGACCCCAAGTAGTGTTTTATGTCTGTACAGGTCCAAATTGCAAAAATTTTGGGGGAGGGAGAAAAGATAATGGAGAATGAGGTGCTTGGGTCTCCCATTGAAAGGTGAGTGCTCTCTTAGCCTGACCTGCAATTCGGGCCTTCTGATTGTAGCCTTTTTCCAGGTTAGTCCTTGTGTAGTGGATATGTCTTCACCCTGTCCTGCTGTATGTCTTATATAAATAATTTACCAAGGCTGTCCTTTCTTCTGACCTTCATACAGGAAGAAACTGGCATAAAACTGAATGCCAAAGAATGAGGGCGTGGTGAAAACCAAAGCAGTCTTCTCCAATTCATCCCTTTCTCCAGCATCTGACACCTCCATGTCTTCAGCAATGAGATCCTTCTGGGAGCATAGGAACAAGGCCTTTGTTCAGGCTCATGTGCAGCCTGGAATGTGCTGTCCTCATGGCAAAGCCTGTGGAGGCCATTTGTTATCCCTATCCTTACAGCAGAGCATCCTGGAGCTGCACACAACATCCCTGTGAGCAGCTAAAACTTGTACGTGGCTGTGCCCCTCATCCCACCTCCTGCTCCTGGCTTGTTCATTTGTTGCCTCAGATGTTGCTTGACTCCAGTGTTTTTGCAGCTGCAGTCCCCTCTGAGTCTTGTCCTGTCACTTTTGCTTTCGTCATCCAAGTGACCTTGTGAGACAAGGCTGGGCTGGGCCATACCCATTCCTTACTCTGAGGCTTCATCTGGAGGTGACTGAACAGCAGGAGTTGTGTTCTTCATTTCAGCCCTGTTCCCTGCTGTTGCTGGCCCCGTCTGGCTTTTTTCCCCAAGGTTTCTTTTTTCTCACAGACCCTTTTGTGAGGTCTTTAATCTGCCTCTTCAGAAGGTTTGGGAATGTGACTGGAGGGCAGATGAATGTCAGAGTGGGTTAGGTTCATCTAAGTGACAAGCATGTCGGGTCCTTCACAGATCTCCCTCTGGCTCTGCCACAGAGACTTGGCACTTGTGCCTTCGTAGCAATGGTCCCGCGTGGGTGCACTGGGCTTCCTTTCCACACCCCAGAGCACAGGGTTGGGTTAACCCCAGTTTTCCTAAAGTAATGTGGCAGGATGCCTAACTTCCAGCCTGTACTCACTGCACTAATCAGCCTAAGTAGACAGTCTCTGTTCCAGAAAATGAAAATTGTCAGTCCCTGTAGAGCCATCATGGCAGTAGGTTGCTAAAAACATCAGAATGCAGTGCTGATGTCCTCTGTGAATCTGCTTCTCTTCCTTTGTGCTTTTCTCACTCCCATGAGATTTATGGCTATGATAAGAGGCTTATTAAGCTAAAACTGGGCATTTTTCCATATCCTGGTGCCCTTAGGGCCACAGAGCATTCTTGTTCTCTGGTGAACAGGGTGTCAAAGGCCACTCCTGAGAACACCCTGCCTCTGTATCTTTCCCCAGGGGTTTTTGTTTCCCTATGCACCAGTGTCTACCAGTATCTCAGTTAAACCCTCTTCAAAATTTTAGGTCTTTCTTGAACTGCTGAGCACTAAATCTCCTTTTCTTTTCTTCTTCATCAGTGGTATACTTGGGGGACCAGCGTTTTGCTGAAGTCCGGTTTAGGAGAAGTCTGCTTGTGTGCATAAGGCTGTTTCCTGCAGCGAAATTTGCATTCACTGCTGTCTGTTCAGATCCTGTGAGGGGCTGTGGTAAGCAGGCAGCAGGGTGCTTCCTGATCTGTGATTCCCACAACACTCAAGCCCGTGGTCTTGTTCTTTCACAGATGTCTGTTGATTAATTTTGTCCTTCTGCAGCCTAATGATTCAGGGAGGTCAGTGAGGAAAACTCCCTAGATGGGGAGCCCATGGCAAGATCAGTTTTCTCCATTTTGTCCTCTGCATAGTTCTGCAGTTTCAGTGAAGAACACCTTCAAGAGGCTGCCTGCAGCTATGAGTCTGCCTGCTCTGGTGCTCAATGGGGCACAGCATGTTCTGGGAACCTCTCTTGCAGCTTGACTAATGACATAGCATCAATGTGAAACAAAGTCCTGACCACATCTGGTCACTATCTCATTCTTCACCTTTGCCTGGAGATAAGGGGTGAAGTGCAACACTTGGCAACTGCCATGACACTGAAGAAGATACAAATCACTTGGAATACTTGAACCATAAGCCTAGAAAACTGAGTGAGATTTTGTGTGACTATCCTGAGACCTCTGTCCTGAGCCCAAAACTGGCTGTGGTGAGAAAAAAATTATAAAACTCCCCGTGGGCCAAGTGTTCCTGCTGGCAATGACAAAATTTCCAAGGGCCGCAGCCACCTCTTGGAGGCCTGCACAGTATTTTAGCCCTGACTGCTATGTAGGGTGGAGACTCCTGTTTATGGAAGGAGCACCCAGTTCAAACTTGGTTCATGTAGCCCAACTACAGAACTATAATTCTAGCTTTGAGCTCCTTTCCTAATCATCTCTTTCCTCCATGGCTGCTTATCAAGGCCTGGGAGGCATAAGAACTCATGGGACATACCTGAGGAACCTGTATTGAGCAGAAAAAGGCTTTTACTTGCATCTCTTTCACTCTCTGTCTGTTCAGTCAGTCTTTCAGCTCTTCTCCTTCTGCAGCCTCCAGGCTCTGTGCCAGCCATGTAGCAGCTCTCTGCAGCGGATTATAACAGAAGTAAGCAGCCCCTTTATACTGCCTTCACAGATGAATTTTTCCCTCAGTGAAAACATTAAAAAGAACATATTCTAGAAATGATACAGCATTGGAGGTTAAGGGATTTGACTACTCCTTTGATACACAACAAAATTACTCAGCACAGCATGTTGTTTAGCCTTTCAATATATTAAATGAGCCTGGTGAACCTTGTAAGTGTGGATCAATAGCTGCAGCCTGAAATTGGCTTGTCAGGCCTGTATTTGGATAAGAATTGACATATGGGCGTGAGCCCCACTGACTGCAGTCATTGCAGCAGTGAGGGAGGACAGAACCTTAGCTGGAACAGTCTGGATTTATCTGTAGTAATGCAGTGCCCTGGAAGCATTTTCTTACACATTGTAATACTTACTGCCTACTTGGGGTTGGATTTTGAGAGAGAATTATTTGTATTAAAAAGGAAAAGTGAAAATAGTTTGAGATTTAGTTTCTTCAGTAGAATTCTAGGAAATTATATCAAACACATTCTTTATTGGATTAAGACTTAACTTTGGGAGAAAGTACGCAAGTAGCTTGTGGTAATACATTTAATTTCTTTCTAAAAGACGATGATCAAAAGGTTTTATCAACTCTGGTAACTGTTCTGCTTTCAAAATCCTGGTGGAATTTCAGTCAGGTAAAGTATTTACCTTTTCCTCCTTTTCCTCCTAAAAATGACATACTATGAAGACCTGCTGCTGCCTCTTGTACTAGAAGGAGCCTTGTTTTTTTTAACGTGGGAAGGGTTTTCTTAGTGTCTAGTCAAGGATGACAATTGCTAAATGTTGCGGTAAAAGCTGGCCTGGGCTGCTGCATGTGTCTCGCAGTACTGAATCCGCTGATGATCCTTGCGTGGCCTGGCTGCAGGTTTGGCTGTTCCCAGGATTTGCCAGGCACGCCATGCCTCCCAAGCACGGGGTGTCTTTGTCTCCTCTGGACAGAGACAAGAGCTTGTGGCTCAGCTGCTGTTGGCTGTGGAACTAGCACTGTCCCTGCTAAATGCTCAGATGACTTGAGGTTGAGGCTGTGAGGGCAATCTGGCTTCCGTGTCACATCTCCAAATACAGCAGGTAGTTTGAACAACAGAGAGGAGCAGCAATGAAAGCTGTTCTGGACAACACTGAAAAATATAGGCCCATAAGACTCTAGCAGTGTTGACACCTCTTTCTTTTATGTTCCTGCTTGAGAGTGCTTGATCTCCTCAGCTCCTGCTTATAAGTAAGCATATTCAACTCATTATAGTACAGAGGATGCCCAAGAAAGATTATTGATCTCTTTAATTGGCTCTTGTTCTCCTCCTCAAGTGGCATGTACTGTATATGACCAGGCACCTGTCAGCCTATGGTAGGATCTTCCTTCTGCTGCTGCCCTGCTCTGTGTGCAGGCCCTTCCATGCTCTCTGTCAGTCCAGTTCCTCTGTCTGGGTATGAGTGTCAAGAAACTGTGCAGATGACTTGAGGTTTTTTTTTTTACCCCTGTGGTACAAGCTATACCAAGATCTGTGGGCAAAAAGGAGGACTGGATTAAATAAAACCCTGACTGCATTAAATAAAACCCTGATTGCTTTTTCTTGCAGGCAAACAACACTAGTTGTCTATATCATGTCTCTGGTGGGAATGATAGTCTATACCTTCACTCTGAGCCTGGGCCACCTCTGGGTGGTCTTTGTGACTGCTGGGTCACTGGGGTAAGTTCATGTGCAGGCTGCTTTCCTCGACATGTGAGCTGCTAGGGGATGAGCAGGGAGGCAGAATTCCTGCTGTGGGAGGAACTGGGGAGAGCCATAGCATCTGAATGACTCCTGCATGGTTTAAGGACAAAATGATCTGCCCTTCCCATCTCTCACTTTCATGTGTTTCATTAGAGTCAGGGACATTACCATGACCCTGCTCAGCTGCAGCTGCCTTAATTGTTCCAGGTAATCAAGTGGCAGCATTTGGAAAGCAAGTGGTACCCACACCCCCATAGATGGTCAGTGGACAAGAGTGAAAAGCATGTGGGCCAGCATGGCTGTTTGATTGTGCTGGGGGTGATGCCCCTTAGAGTTATGGTCTATACTGTGCGTCTTCAGTCTTCTTTCTGGCAGTTGCCAAGTCTTCCTTTCTGTGTACTTCTTTACAGGTTTTTCATGACTGGATACCTTCCCCTGGGCTTTGAGTTTGCTGCAGAGTTGACATACCCAGAATCAGAAGGAACATCATCAGGGCTCCTTAATGTCTCAGCACAGGTAGGTGTGCTGTTTTCCCTTTGCTTGCCTCTTTTTAGGAATGAGATTAAATCGTAGTTCCAAGCCTTGAGTCCTATTTCTTGTCAATTATTGGTGTAATGTACTGCAGATCTAAGCACCCTGGGACCTGGCTTTTTGAATGATGTTCCTCATGGCATTTCTCTAGTGGCATTCATTCTGTTTCTCTTTAAGAAAATACTTCAGGATGCCAATCATCCTTGCCTTTTCCAACATAGCTCCTAACAGTCCTGGCTCGTCTCCAGTGAGAGATGAGATTCCAGCCATTGGGGCGATCTGTCATCCCATCAACTGCAAGGAGGTGCCTCTGGATGTGTTTATAACCAAACTTTAGCCTCACTAGGCCAACTGTTTGACTGGCCTATATGCTCTGATACTTTGGTAAAGATTGGAAAGAGTTTGGGCTGCTTTATAATAACAGTACAGCTTGACATTACCTTTGTTTGTTTGTAGATTTTTGGTATTGCCTTCACCATTGGCCAAGGGCAAATCATGGATCACTTTGGGGCAAAGGCAGGAAACCTCTTGCTTTGTTCCTTCCTGTTCCTGGGGACCGTTATGACAGGTAATTAAAATTTTCAGTGTTCTGCTCTGACTTTGCCTTGGGCTTGACATATTAATTGAAGAGCTTTTGTGGGTGCAGTGCCTGCAGGAAAGGGCAGAACCCACAGACAGTCCCATAGCAATGCTGTTTTTCTTTAAGCATCTAGTCTGTGCTACAAAGAAGAGCCAAGGCTTTTTGCCCTAGCTCTGGCTGGGGTCTCAAAGTTGCACCTTCTACATGCTGCAATAAAGAATCTCTATCCTGCCTGTTTCAGAAGTGCTCTCAGCCTTGTA
Source organism: Pachycephala philippinensis (assembly GCA_013397055.1). Classification (NCBI taxonomy): domain Eukaryota; kingdom Metazoa; phylum Chordata; class Aves; order Passeriformes; genus Pachycephala; species Pachycephala philippinensis. The sequence goes on along the minus strand of VWZT01004883.1, from coordinate 1,074,217 downwards.
CAGGAGAGTGGTTTCCCTTGCTCATTGTAATGTGTTCTTGTCTCTTCTGGGACTTCTGCTGCTCCTTTGAGTCCTGGGGAAATTGATTTGGGCACTTCATGGTGGCTTGACTGCCTTCACATCTCTCTTCCTCTGTTCCAGCATTCATTAAGGCTGATCTTCGAAGACAACAGGCCAATTTGGAAAATGAACAGACAGTGAGTAAATGCCCCTTCAATCCCTGCTGTGCCCCTGCTATTAGCTCAGGACAACACCCAACCTCTGTCCTTTCTAGGAAAGGGGGTGGCTTGTGGGGAAGCTCCTTGTTGGCATTTTCAAACAGGTGGATGTAATCCCAGCTCTGCCAGCTGCTGGCGCCTCTGTTTGCTCAGTGTCAGTGTCATGTAGAATCTGTGGGCTCTGGGGTTCTGCAGGATTTCACACAACTTCATACCAGCTAGGGCCCGATGTAGGGTAGTGTTGTGCTGGCTTCTCTCCCTTGACAATGTGTTGAGGCCTTCAGTGCTTTGCTCTTTTTTAGAGCTGAGTAACTATTATTCTAGGCCCCTAGGCTGGCAGGTTATTCCTCTTATTCCTTGCCATCTGCTGCCAAGTGGGTTCAGTGTATGTGACTGGAGGAAGCTAAGGTGACGAAGCCCAAGTGAGGGCTTGAGCAACCTGGCTGCTCCCACTTTGCATAATGCTGCTGACAAGGCCGCTAGTTCATACTTGCACACCAGAGCCTGGGGTGTGATGTCCCTGTGGCACGCTGTGCAATAAATGCAGCTGTTTGCACGTGGGAGAAGGCCTCAGGTGGACTAACTGCAGTAGATACTCTCAGAAGCTCTCTCTGCAGGGAAAGGGAGGGGACTGGTTGCTTGAGGCTATTTTCTGTACTGCTCTGGGCTCCTCTTCCTAGGATGTTAGCAGAGATATCAACTCAATGTTTAGGAAACCATCAGCAATCATGACTAGCAAAAGTGCTAAAATCTCAGTTCTCTGCTGATTTGAGTCAGCTCTGTTCAGAAGACAGTGCTGCCCTCCTCCAGTGCTGGTGGCGTTGTGAGTTAAATTCATAACACGTATGTGGAAGGCCCAGGAAAGGACCTGAGGTCCTTTGGCAGTGAAGGTGATGCCTTCTAGTGGTAAGGTCCTTTCCCTTTGTCAGACATTTCTCTCATCAGATGAACTGTACATTTTTGGCTAAGCCATTTTCAGTATAAATCTTTTTCAGTCTAAATACTATTGTAAGAGCTTGCTCCTGGATAGGGAAGAGCATTGTGACCAGAGCAAAGGTGGTGCAGGTGTCATTTTTATAATCCTAAAAGCCTCCAGAACTGACAGTAGTAAGAACCAGAGGAATGTGTGTGAGATAACAGGTCTCAGTCAGTCAAAAATTTCACTGGCAGCTCCTTCCCCTGAGGAGACATGCTCTGAGGAAGTCATATTGCACACCTCACCACACCCCCAAATGTGTCCTCCACATGGCTGAGCTCACCTGAGTACTTCTCAAACTTAACAACCAACTGCAGGTGCTTGACTGACTGAAGGTAGGCTGAATCTGGTGTTCTGCACTAAGATGGATGCCTCGGCCAGGGGATCAGCCAGCTGGGCTTGGGCATTGTGTGCTGCCTTTGTGGAGAGCTCTGACGAAGTCAGGTACTGGAGCTTTTCTGTGTGGCACAGCTGCCTTACACATGCTTGGGTGATTTTACTGGTTTCTTCCTTTGCCTGTTTCCCTTTCTTATTTTGCTCTGCTTTCATTTATTTTCCTACTTGCCTCCATATTTTCTGGGATGGTGACTTGTGACTATCATTACAGAGACTCCAAGGCAGCAATCAGATCATGGATTATGGGACTGTAGCTTGTAACTCTAACCCCGTCAATTCCCACTCCTGCTCACTAGGTTATACACACCAAGGTAGGAGAATTGCACTAATCTACTTCTCTGAACACTCACGGGGTGGCACAGGCACCAAGCCAATGGCATCTCTGGGGTGACTGCAATGACTATAGAGTATCAACAATCTTTCTGGCCTTCTCAGGTACTCACCTGAGAGGAAAGACAAGGCAAACTCCAAGAACAGAGTGGAGAGTCCCCCAGACTCATGTCAGACAGAGATGCAGGGATTCAGCTAGGTGCAGCAAAGCAAAGCCTGGTGCTGGAGCAGATGGAGAACTGAACTGTCAGTCATTTATTAGGGAGAGGAGGTGCAGACATTTGGACCCTCTTCTCTGACATTATTTTTACAGTTCAGATTCTTGGCTGGAGGTGATACCAGGAACCCTTTAAAGAATTGGCTTTGATCACACCCAGGGTGCATGGCCAACTTCAAGAAGGAAGTTTAAAAACATGTAGCAAGAGCAGAGTCATTGGGTTGGTGCCTTGTGGTATAAGAATGCCTGAAAATTGTAAAGCTCTGTGCTTGTTGATCTGTGAATCTCACTTTGCATTTTCTCAGCTGTTTCTTGGGGTGGTATGCTTTAGTACTCACTGTCCTCTGCTTTGCACTGACAGGCTGGTCTACTAAGTTATCCATGCTACCCTTTGCTTTTCAAGGTGTGATAGACCACAGCCAACAGGACTAACAGGCAAAAGCAGAGTGGAAAACCAGCCTTAACCCTGCTATGACTAGGGCATGTGCTACAGGCACCATGAAGCTGCTATGCTTCGATGGAAATATGAGGCAGGGAAAGATTTGTCTCCAGGCTAAATGCTTCTGAAGCTGTCTCCATGCTGCAGACTGGCAGTTTTAGCAGGGTACATGTATGGTGTTGATTTGGGACCAAGTTGTTGAGAAGCTGTAGCTGCATGAGCTGGGCAAACCCACTTGGGGTATACTGGAACTTTTTTGATGGCTGAAATTTATGTCATAGCCTTTGTTAGCAGATGCATCTTTGTACAATTGCCAGTGTTACTACTGTTATCCTGACTGCAAAACAGACACTGTAAGGGAGATTCAGGCATGAGGCCATGTATGCCCTATGTCAAAACTGCTTCCATAAAGAAAGATGGGTCATTTTTGTAGGAGAGTCCTTTCTGAAAAGAACAGAAGGCCCAATATGGAGAATGGATCTATTTTGTGGGGAGGTCTGTGCTTCCCTGGGACCCAGTTTAAAGATGTAAAGAGAAAGCTTCCTACCCTGGTAGAACCCTCAGATTATTATCCATTATTGATTTTTCAGCTGGGCAGCAATGCAGTCCCAAAGAAAGGTAGGACCAACCTGACTAACCTGATCTCCTTTTGTGGCAGGGTGACCCACTTAGTGGATGTGGGATATGGTATTAGTGGATGTAGTCTACCTGGACTTAGTAAAGTCTTTGACACTATTTCCCACAGTATTCTCCTGGAGAAACTGGCTGCTCATCGCTTGGGCAAGTGTAATGTTTGCTGGGTAGAAAAATGGCTGGATGGCTGAGCCCAAAGAGTGATGGTGAATGGAGTTATACCCAGCTGGCATCAGGTCACCAGTGGTGTTCCCCAAGGCTCAGTATTGGGCCCAGTCCTGTTTAATGTCTTTGTCGATGACCTGCATGAGGGGATCAAGTCCACCCTCAGTCAGTTTGCAGACCTAACACCAAGTTGGGCTGAGTGTTCTTGGAGGGTAGGAAGGCTCTGCAGAGGGACCTGGATAGGCTGGATCCATGGGCTGAGGTAATTTTATGAGGTTCAACAATGTAAAGTTCTGGATCCTGCACTTGGGTCACAACAACCCCATGCAGTGCTACAGGCTTGGGGAAGAGCACCTGGAAAGTTGCCCATTGGAAAAAGACCCGGGGGTGCTGGTCAGAAGCCACTGAACATGAGCCAGCGTGTGCCCAGATGGTCAAGAGGGCCAGTGGCATCCTGGCTTTATGTCAGAAATAGCATGGCCAGCAGGACCAGGGAAGGGATTGTCTGCCTGTACTTGGTGAGGCTGCACCTTGAGTCCTGTGTCCAGTTTTGGGCCCCTCACTACAAGGAGGACATTGAGGTGCTGGAGCATATCCAGAGAACGACAATGGAGCTGCTGAAGGGTCTGGAGCACAAGTCCTTTGAGGAGCACCTGAGGGAGCTGGGGTTGTTTAGCCTGGAGAAAAGGAGGCTCAAGGGAGACCTTTTGCTGTCTACAACTATCTGAAAGGAGGTCTTAGTGAGCTGGGGGTCAGTCTCCTCTCCCAAGTAACAAGCGACAGGACAAGAGGAAACAACCTCAAGTTGCACCACAGGAGATTTAGATTGGGTATTAGGAAAATTTCTTCACTGAAAAGGTTGTCAAGCATTGGAACAGGCTGCTTAGGGAAATGTTAAGAGTCACCATTCCTGGAGGTATTTATAAGACATGTCGATGTGGGTTTTAGAGACATGGTTTAGTAGTGGACTTGGCAGTGCTGGGTTTATGGTTGGACTCGGTGATCTTAAGGGTCTTTTCCAGCCTAAACAATTCTGTGATTGTTGGAAGGAGAAGACTCTGAGTCAGTTGTTAGTTTCCAGAGCATGCAGAGCTGTAGAGTTGTGCAGATCTCACACTTTCCACTGAAGCACTGTACCATTGGCTGTGTAGCAGTTTGTCTTCTATTGGTGCCCTCATCTGCGTGCTAATGGTTATAATTAAGCAAATGTTGCAGTTAGTAGATTAAATTAGCCTAATGGCATTGTGTACACCTTGTCCTCTATTAATTAAGCTGTAGTGTGGTCCCAGCAATCCTCCCCACTTTTGTCTGCCTCAGTTCCCAGAGCTCCAGCTGGGTTAGCTTTCTGTATCTCAGGACACTTGGATCAAATGCCTGTTTTATGTGATAATGAGGCTTTTTGTGTGCTGCCTTTGTTGTAAATGCATCTGAAGCTATTCCAGTATTGTGCCTTAAAATTTCATAGTAGTGTCAGTTGATTCAGCACACACATTTTAGTCATGAATATGCTGTGTTCTGCTTGTGCTCGTTTGCTCATGACTTCCAGCATCCATGCAAACCTTTTTTGTATTGTTCCTTTGCATTAAGATAAAGCATCTTTTCTGATCTTCCATGGTTTGTTTAGGACAGGCATCCACCCTCAGTAGCTTACTGGATTTTGTTGGAAGCTGCACCATGCTTAGCCTCTAGTGAAATACTGCCAATAAAAAAATGCTGGAATTTTGTGTAGTAGGCACAACAATGTGTACCCATTTTCTGCGTCCCAAACTTCCTTGCTCCACTTCTGTGCTTACTGTGTAGTAAGCAGCCTTCTCCTATCCCAAAGCCATAGGCAGGCCATCTGTATGCCCTTTTCCAGTACTGTGACTCACAGGTGTGAGAGCAGCCTTCCTTTCCAAGGTGGTGGAGCTCTTCAGAGTATCTGATCTAAATCTCTGCTTCTGTAGCTCCACAGCAGATGACTGGTGGTGAGACCCCAGAGGTGCTTGGGGAGCCTGTTCAGAGTTGCTTGAGTGCTTCCATGATGTGTTCTGGTGGAGTTTCCTAATTCTAAATGCAAATTTCCCCTTATTCCTACCTCTGGCACCTTCATACACCCCTCTACCCTTCCTGCTTGTTGAAGTTCCCTCTTTGCACTTCCTGGCTTTTGCTTCCAGCTTTGCTTTGAAGCTTTCCTTATCTTACTCCTCGGCTTTGGAATATTGCTGCTGACTTGCATAAAACCTTTTCACCTACAGATTGTGTAAGAGCCTACTCAAAATGAGACTGTTTCGTATCTCTTGCTTCCATGCTGCCTGGACTTCTCTTGAACTGCACTGGGGATGTGAATCTCTTTCCTGTGCACCTCTGATTTCTGCCTCAGATGTCAGTCTTGCCCTACAGTGAGTAAACTCAGAGCCCAGGCTGCAGGAAACTCCACATTCACCCTTACAATTCTACATGCTGTCTTCTGAACTGGTGACAGCTGGGCCGTCTCACTGTAAGCAGAATCAGAATTTGGGAGGTATCAGAAATGCACTAGGGGAAGAAGAAGTCTCAAGTTTAATCCTAACACACCCGAGAAAAGCTCAGAAGCCAAGCTTGTCGAACTCCACCCAGGAAGGCTGAACTGGAATTGCAACAGTTTGGCTGTTCCATGAAGCTGAGGATAGGGTGGTAATTGGCAGCAGTCTCCATTTTCCTTGCTTTTCCTCTGGGAAAAGCTCCCTCCATCTTAAGGTTTCAAGAAATTAGGCTAGTTCTTCTACAGGATTTATGGAGAAAAAACCTTTTGTATGTTTGCCTCTTATTTCTTACAGCTCTTTAAGATATGAGTAATGAACTTCGAAGAAGGCACTGCTCTGTGGAATTATCTCAGCTGTAAATCCAAGCTGGGGAAAGGGAAGAAACAGAACAGAGGGTGCCAGGCCTTCAATGGGCACTGGGGGTGGGGATGAAAAGACTTGAAGATGAGCAAGACAAGCAATGTGTCTGGGAGTTGAAGAGGCCTCAGACATGCTGGAGTAAGGACACAGAGGAGCTAGTCGTTGTGCTGAGCCTCCTGAGGATGTAAAGGATGCAAGTTCTCTCTGGTGTTGCACAGACACTGTGTTGCCTCATGGCGTGGTGTTCCCAGCACCTTCCCTTGCCCGGGGAACTGGCCCTGCAACTTCATGCTTTGAGGCTGAGCTTGTGTCACAGTGAAGTGTTGTTGGTGAGCTGGCTGTGGGTCAGATATCTCTGGTGGTATCAGCCCCACAGTGAATTAATAATGGTCTGAGGACTACAGCAAGTAGCCTAAAGTTGGACGTTGCACTGCCCTGCTGCCCCAGTGCCCCTTGCTTGGGCAGTCAAAGTGTCTAGAGGAGGAAGAGGCAACCAGCTGCACTCTCTGAGGGTGGAGATTCTTCTTTGGGGATTTCTGCAGTAGCAGGGAGCTATGAACTACCCAGGCTCTGGCCAGCTGATGTCTCTGAAGCCCGTGTCTGGCCACCCAGCATCCTAACCATATTGTTTTTCTCTGACTTGCAGAAAGTGTTGCCAGAAGCCTACACTAATCCCATAGTCCTTGAGGAATCACGGCTGTGAAATGGAGGGGTGGCAGAGCTGGGAGATACAGACCCCCTCATTCCCATCTTTTCTACCTGCACTATCCTTCTGTGACGTGCACCCCATGGGAGGGGGGCAGCCTCAGGACAGGAGCCCAGTGAACTGCTTGTGGAGAGTGTAAAAGAGCAAAACAAGAGGGGGTTGCTTTCTTCAGTTTTATCTGCATCTTGCTGTTTTGGAGACTTCGGTGTTTGGGAGGAAAAGTTGGGAAAATCTGCTCTGTTCCCCCAGTCCCACCATGTATGCTTGGAAAAAGCACATGTGCTGAGAGAAAAGCCACAGTACCAGGCTAACCCTGAGCATGAGGGTGGCACCTTGCATGTGGCTGTGACATGAAGGGCAGAAGCTGGACCACACTTACTCTGTGAGCAGCCCTGGAAGAGCTTTCAGCTGGCTCTCGGGAAGGGGGATTGCTCTGCCTTGGCTCCTGTGATGCTCTGTGTTGCACAGGTGGTAGTAGAGGCCTCAGTACATTACCAGCAAGTGCAAAGCAGTGCACTGGCTGCTGCCAGCTCTTGATTTTATTTGACTTTCCCAGATGATGTACTCTTAATCTGGACAAACCTCTGCTCAGAATTCACTGGGGTTGCCCTGATATTCCTGTGTATTAGGAGTAATTAAGAGATAGCAAGATGCCTCCTTCTAGCTTGAGGCAAGGACTAGTCCTGCCGCCTAAATCTAGTTCATCACTACATTAGCAACAAAAGGGAGTCAAACCATCATTTTCCCTAGGCTGAGGACTGTGTCTTCCTCCTTAACAATAAAGTGCCTTTTGCATGTTTCAACACTACATACAGACTTTTGTGAAGTGTTATATTGAGAAAACCAGCCACAGAGAGGGGTATGATGGGAATCCAGATTTGCTCCAGTGTGGAAGCTTCCCACTTCATAATAGAGAACAGAAGGTGCCCACTTACCAGCATTTGTGTCTTATAGACACTGCCCCTCTGTATGCTGTTTATCTTCTAAACATAATTGTAGATACTTTTTATCACTTCTTCTTCCTTTCCAGCATTCGACCCCGGGTGGAGCCATCAAGTGTCCTTATACTCCTTAAATCATGCAGTTACTGATATATTATATGAGGCAGGGGACAAAAGCTGTACTGAGGTGGAATGGTTAAAAATATTCCTCTCTGACACACTATTTTTGACAAAACATTTTTTTGGGTGAAATTTTAACTTTTTTTTTTGATACATTACATATTGATACAGCCTGTCTGAGATCAGTAAGTGCTTAGACAACACTCTCAGGCACATGCTGTGATTCTTAGGGGTCCTGTGCAGGGCCAGGAGCTGGACTGTGATCCTGATGAATTCCTTCCAATTCAGCATATTCTATGATTGAAGTCCTATCTTTGATAGTTTGGGATTGAGGATGGGGGTTGAATGATTTTCAATAGAAATTTCAATGTAAAATATAAACATTTGAAGTGTACAATGAAACCTGACACATTCATATTAAATGGTTGAAAAAAGTCTACATGTGGCTCATTTAACAGCCTGAAATGTTCTGCAGAATGGAATAATCATCTTTCTGACCAGTGCTACTGCTGTGTTCTTTTCCTCCCTTTGTTTTTCCTCTTTCTTCTGCATGTGACATCTTCCCAGCTAGGAGTTCCTGCTGGTTCTCTTCTGCATTCTGTGTGCTGCCCACTGTTCTGGGCATTATTTTCTCTAGTTCCAAGGAACCTGTTCCTGTTATCTTCTGTAGTTACAACTCACTACACAGGTAGCTCAGTCCTCGCTCACAGATTTACAGTTTGAGTTTGCTGTCACCAGCATGCTGCAGGAGAGCTGCAACAACCCTCTTAATGTGTGTTATGTGAGCAGTCAGACCTGGAACTTCATGGAAAGGAGTCAGGGAAAGGTAGGTTTGCTGTAAAGAGACATGATGATGTATTCTGCAGCATACAGTGGAAGATGCTGTTGGCTCTGATCCTCTACCCACTGCTGTGTAGAGAGAAAGACAAACATAGCACACAGCAGTTTTTTGTCATTTATTAGAAATGGCCCCTGGGGAACACACACATGCAAGTTACACAGCAGTGCCAGGGGTAGCACCCATTCACTCTTTCTGGTCCAAAGTGTTCACCAAATCCTAGACAGTTCTGCACCTTGCCCCCACAAGTACACTGGGAGAGAAGTCCTTAGTCCTCTGGGCATGCTGGAGACTTTGCCTGCTACCCAGGGAGTCAGTCATCAACTGCCTCCCATAAGCTTTGACACAAACTCCTCTGGGACTTGGTCTTTGACATCAGCCAGTTGAAATGTTGCCTGGACAAGACAAAAACCACTTGGTAATGATAGTGATTGACAGAGTCCAACATTGACCCACCAGTGGGACTGGTGTCCTGGAGAAGTTCAGCTGAGCTTTTGTGGAAGTCTGGCAGTGAAGGTAGAAGATGACACCGACCTACACAAAGCCCTCAACTTCAGTTTTTCTTCTTGTTTTGTGATAGCGCTTCTACCTCCAGGTACTGCAGCCCAATCAACATCCCCATAATAGAGAAACCTGTGATAAGAGATACAGGATGAATTGTATAGAAAATGCTGGACAAAAGATGAGACATCCCCTCCCACCATCCTGTCAGCCCATAGCTGCATGGGGAGTTTTTCTAGGGTGTCATAGCTCCAAGGAGAGTTTGCAGGGGGAGGATTCAGAGCTTTACTTACTTGCTACCATGAGGGGTGCCATAACTCCAACTGTCAAGGCTGCAGTGTGGTATATGAAGACCTCGGAGAGGAAGTGAGCGAGGGCCAAAAAGAAGGTAAAGAGCGTGATGTGATAGAGGCTGTTGAAGAGCAGAAAAAAGCAGGTTATCTTATCATACTATGGGCATGAATAGGGCTGAGTGGAAAAAAAGGCAAACTTGCATGCTGTGCCATCTGCTCTCACTGGCAGCACAGAGGGGACTTTGTCTCTTGCCTAGTGAGGTGCAAAAACTCCCTGGGCAACAGCTGAGGGGATAATGGGGCAGCATGTTCAATGGTGCGTTGAAAGTCATAGGCTTTATCTGGTCTGAAGGCAGGTGAAGATGGGAGAGCATGAGCAGGGCACCAGTGAAATGAGAAGTATGTGCACACACAAAAAGAAGCTGAGAACTGGATGAGCAGAGAACTAGGGTGACAGGACTTGGCTAAGTTCAGGCTGCATCACCCAGTGTCTTCCCACCTGTGCTCTGCTACCCTCTATGGGCCACAGCTGTTGAAAAGGGAGGAGGTCCAAGAGATGCAAGATAAAATTCCTCTAAGAAACAACTGATTCTTGGTAAATGGCATTGCCACCACCCTCTAAAAACATATCATGTAGTCCCTGCACCTCCCTACCTAGATGAGCCTAGGCAATCCAAGCACATACTGCCAGGTCAACAGTGACTTCTGCTATGGGACTGAGAGAGGCAGTGACAAAAGTGTTTTAGCAACCTCCAATTAAGGCTTTGTCTACCACAGACTTCAAGTCAGCTTGCTTAGAAACCCGTCTCACAAACGTTTCTGTTAGCACAGGGAGAAATGGTGTGTCTCCCACTCAGCATCAGGCTGCACCTCAGGCCTTGTCCTCAGCCTCAGGTAAGAGTGTAGGAACGAAAGCAATCGGTTAAGACCACTGCAATGGGGCAACTAAAACTGTCCCAGTCTTTAGCTGAGCTGTCATAGTAAAAGAAGTATTAAGCATCAGTGACACCACAGCATTAGCAATTGCTTCATTAACAGAGCAGCAACGTCATTCAGAAAGTGCTTTCCAAGCTGGAGCTCAGAAATTTGTGACAGTAAGAAGTGCTCAGATCTACCAGTTTCTGACTGAGCTAAGAACAGAAATAAAACGCGCAGGCTGTCCCCTCAGAGGCAGAAGGGGGCAGCAGCTATCACACAAATCCCACACTCCTATTTGAGGTTCTTCAGGGGAATGCTGTCAACACTATAGAAAGTTCAGGAACAGCTTTTGATTCCCCACCTCCTCTGTGCCGCCCTCTAAGCTCAGGCTGTGACTAGCAAGCAAACCAATTGATTTCTCGGGTGCTGCTTTACATACGTCCTGTTACGGATGTCGATTGCGCAGAGGCAGCGGATCACTGATGACAAAAGGGTCCAGACGCCGAAGGTCCGAGCCTGGAGCCCGTTCACTGCGTAAAGAAGGAAGGAGCACATGGAGACCACGCACGGCCCTGCCTGCCACCCCCACTCCCACCGTGGAGGCGCACGCCAGGGCAGCAGGCGGCTCCCGGGCCCAGAGGTGGGATCCCGAGGAGAACCCAAGGCCCACGGCTGGAAGGCGACCTCCAGGCGCCAGGGCGGCCGGCGCGGCCCTTACCGAGGCCGGGGCTGGCGGTGTACAGCTTCTCCGAGAGGAAGCCGTGATCGCGGAAGCTCTGCACGGTATTCCCGGCGGCGATGACCGACACCATCACCAGCCAGCTGCGCAGCACGTTCAGGAACCGGCTCATCCTCCCGCCCGCCTCGAACCGCGCCCGCCAGGCCCAGGACGAGTCCCCGCCCGTTACCGACGGCGCTCCCGCGGCGGCACCGGGGCCCCGCCCGCGCCACCGCCCAGCGCTCCGATTGGCCGCTGCGCGCCGCTCCACGCGCGCGCCACGTGACGTAATGCCGCCTCCCGCCAATCGGATCCCTCGCCGCGCGGGAGGCGGTCCCGCCTTCCTCCCCGCCTCCCTCCGCGTCTCCGTCCCCGCCCACCTCGCGGGAGTGGGTGGGGCGCCGCAGGGGGCGGAGTCGAGTGCGCCTGCGCAGTGAGGCGGCGGGGACG